>JAXDDW010000003.1:17935000-18214800 GCA_034670385.1 Hoplostethus mediterraneus | reverse complement strand
GCATTTAATATAAAAATACAATACATTTCTATTAAAAAACATTATATTCATTTAATATTAAATTATGGTTAATTATAAGTAATTTTAAGGGTAAAACTTTTAATTTTGGCAAATATCTGTTAATCTACAGGCATTTCATTGTTTTATGGGAAAAAGGGAAAAGTCCGTAAAAATAAATACAGACATTTCTTGTTAAATTACATTTCAATCTGTACAAATACAATAAATTGCCATTAAAAAACATAATATTAATGTAATCTTAAATGATGGTTAATTATCTGTAATTTTAGGGGTACCATTTTAAATTGCAGCAAATACTTGTTAATCTACAGGCATGTCATTGTTTTATGGAAAAAAGGGAAAAATCTGTATATTTATATAGAATATTTCCTGTAAAATAACTTTTTTTTTTTACAGTGTAGTCTTCCTGATTGAACTTACGCTAAGATTCATTAAACATCTCATGTTGGGACAAGGCCCAGGGGAGGATTCTCTGCTATCCAAAGATAGTTCACCTTTCCTGGTTCTAAACAGAAGATGACTACAGCCTTTGGTATCATGCATTCAGGAAGCGTGCAGGCCGCCCAGGGACCACCAGCTGCAGGTCACACTTCACGTAGCTGAGTAAGTCAGGCAACTTTCAACTTGTACTCTTGATGATTGGTGGCAGAACTCATCACACAACAATTATTCATAATTCAGGCATTATTCAGGCTTTTGGTGCCAGACGGCTCCCGAAGAAAGGGGCTACGCTTGCTGTACAAGATATTTCCAAAAAGAAGAACAATGCTGAAGTCTTTGCGAGGCGTGCAGCACCACACTAGCATCCCCTCATAAAATCTGTCTGGCAAAGTCGCACTCCTGAATGTACCTCAAAGGATAACTACTAGTCACAGAGGAGACACTAACATTCATTAACTCTTCAGCCATGATGCTCAAGACGACACAGTCCAGTGTTTCTAAAGGGAAATCCATAAAAGAGGAAATCAATGGTATTTAAGACTTAATGAAAAACAAAAGAGTACCGACAAAATGTACAAACTAGTCATGAAAGAAAGGCTTTATGAGAACATATTAAAACATCCATGCTGTGGCCTTCATCATGGAGTAACACACCAAACAGAGGAAAGAGGAAAGTCCATTTCAAACCTAGGTAGACATTATTTACAGTCACATGACCTGTAAATAAAAAGCTCTGGTGAAATACAGAATATAGAGATCACATCAAGAAACACACAACGCACCATGTCCATGAAAGGAGGAGGGGCCTGATAGACTAACGTGTTACTAAAGCAATACAAAGGAAAGCACCACTATGAATACATCACTGATATTGACTTATTGATCTGCCATATTGCTTCCAGAGCTCTAAACAGCCCCTTGTAGCACCAAGACCCAAGAGCAAGATATGAGAGGGCTGCAGCCACTAGCTCAGCAGCAGCAGCTGAAACCGCCGTGCCATTATACTAGTGTGTATTATCAGGGATGGACGAGAAAGCACGATATCAATTCCTAATCTCTCCCTGCTGGTTCTGGTTACACGCCCTCAGCAGCAGGCTGAGGAAAATGGATTCCGCCTCTTGGCTCAAGCTGAGCCGTGTGCTCGCAGGCGAAACCTTCCTCTCACCCATTTAAGTGAAAAATGCAGCCCGGCTGGAGTGGGCCCTCTTACCGCCACCACTATCTTGGGCAAACAAACAATCAGTAGTTCACTTTTAATTAAAGGAAAGACATATTAACTCTTCTATTCCAAGAAGGGGAAAAGCTGAAAATGATGTACAGGATTGTCTGGCGCGTGTACACACATACACACGCACACACACACACACACACACACACACACACACACACACACACACACACACACACACACACAGAGAGAAACCACTTCATAGAATGAGTTTAATCTAACCACATCCGCTGCCAAGGCTGGTCTGAAAGTTCATAGAGAAACACAAAATCATTCATCTGTGAAATGTAGAGAAGAAACAAAATACTGTGCAGGTGAGACAAAAATCCCTTGAGGGTTTAGAAAAATGTCAAGAGAAAGACAAAGGAAATCAAGATAACAAACAACGACACAGATGACTTCAGGTTTTGGACCTCTGTGTGGTAAACCAGTGTGACTGGCAAGCAACTCACCGTTTTACACCGTTGACTCGCATATCAAGCGGAAACAGTCCATCCTACAAAGTTCAGAGGATTCTCCATGTTGACTATGGCCAGTTGGGCTGCGTTCCCAGCCAGCATGTTCTGGTGGGTTTATTAACCTCTGCAGCGTTTCCTCTTCTAGCTGGTTGGTTTCCAGGTGAGAACAACAACATTCACCATCCTGAAAACGTCTCAGTCCTCTAACAAGAGAACTGTGGTGGTTCGTTAGGAGAGAGAACGGAATCCAACCAGCTACAGGAAACCAGTCCAAAACACAAGGCATTATGGGTAGAATGAGACTTGGTCAGTCTGGACTGATGCTCATACTCAGATGTTTCTTCATGTGTTCTTAACTGGTATGAACACCAGAGAAGAGCAGACCAGTCCATCATGGTGGATCAAGTTTAGAAGTGAGCAGTGAACCCGAAACAAACCAAATAAAAAATGCAAACTAAATCAACGTTTCCACTGCACCTGTAGGTGTGATGGTACCTTCAGTGTCTAAATGTTTCTCTATGCTTCCTCCAGTCTGAATATCATCCCACACCAGATCAACTCCAGACTTTAAAGAACAGGGGGACTGTGGGAGGTGCTGCCGCTCCACGTATCCTCCCTGTCTCACCTTGAAAGGCAAGCACCTTTCTAGTGTCATTCACAAGCAATCAAGTCAACTATCAAAGTGGCTTGGGCACATTCCTCCCGCGCTCAAGACTATGATTAATTCAGCACAAGTGGCCTTGAAGCAGATCAAAGTGCACACTCTTCACAGCCAAACTCAACTGGAGGCCTGGGTGTGAAGATCAGATTGGGTTTCATTAGCAAGGTTTGATTTCCACAAAAGCCCGACTCCCTGGTCTGTCTGTAGAGCAGAGTCCGAGTGCCTCTGGAAAGTGTTGAGAAGCTGCTCTGTCACTAATGAGAAATGAAGGCTTGACCCCGTGGTGGAGCTGCCAAACTGCTTTGCTGGTGGAAGGCAATTCAGATGGATTAGGCTTCATCTATCCCTGCTATGGCACTTTTTTGACTACAGTGGATGAGGCATGCTTATGATCAGGGTCCAGGTGCTTGCTGATATAGCTGTGAGTGAATAAGAACGGGTTATACCCATTATGTTAAATTGCTACTGCCAATCAACAGCAAGGTGCCACGCTGAGATGGCTGGTGAAAGCAAAGAAAAGGTGAAAGTGTTGTGCTTGTTGTTTTTGCATGTGATAACTGTCAGTTTAGTCAGTACTTTCTTGATATAACTCTGCCAGGAATAAGAAAAAACACACTAGAAGCAATTAAGGCTTCCTCCCACACAAATTTAAAAGTTCAGGTTTTCTCATACCAACCTGACCTAAAAATGTGGTGTAGGCATTTACACTTTAGACACTTTTTTTTTGATACTCCTATTCATAGAAACTAATGAGTGAGCAGGTAGGGGTCACATGCTGTTGGGATGCATGCTGCTGATGGACTCACAGTTTGATTTCTGAGGTATGGTGAAGCAATCCCTAACCACTAGGCTACCTGTGTGAACAGGCTTTGAGCTAGTACCCGCAGTCGTGAAATGCCTGGGTGGGATGAACTGATCTGACCTATCAGATGATGCTGACCAATAAGCTTCTCTAGCAATGGACATGGTGCCGATCCCTAATTGTCACTAGAAAGTAATGCAGTAATCATTCTAGTTATTACTGTTCTTATGCAGTAATATTTTTGTTTACTTATTTTGTCACCATCTTTCGGCTCTAAGTGCTACTTTCATGATTTGCTGTTGCTAAACCCCAGATGATAGCTGAGTCTGGACCATCTGATGCTGGCAAGGACATTGTTGCATCCCCTAATGCAGTTCTGGCTGAATTTCTTTCCCTTTTCACTTTTCAATTATTTCAGGAAACTTCTCTAAATTCTGCCCGGTCATGCTTCTAAACAATTGCTACGTGTACAGATGGAGGTCCTCCCCAAGCAGGATGTGAATTAGCATGCTGGGGGAGAAGCAACAGATTTCACCAAGTGCCCTTGGTGGGTTCCAGCTGTTTGAATGGGTTTTGCTGTGATCAAAATAGTAAACATTCAAAGCATCGCCTCAGAAGACCTCGCTAATAAACAGCCAATTAATTTGAACAGATCTCCCTTGATATAACTGACTATGGAGCACATTCAGTGAAAGATATACACCATATTTGTAGTCAAATAATGTGTATTGCCAATTAACAGAGGGGCTCCAGGAGAAATACAGAAGGACTTTGAAGTGCAAAGCTTTGATTTCCTCACACTGACCAAATTAATAAATGGAAGACTAGATCAAATTTCAAGATGAAGAACAAGAATGCATTAGGATGCATTACTGCACTACAAACACACACAGCTAGATGAAGTATGTAGACTCATATGAACAGTCTACAGTAGTAATACATCATAGTACATCAGTAAGTACTGTGGAGTCCTGTACACTAATTGAACTCACCACTTTGATTCTGGTTCTGAATGCAATATTGATGATTTAATGTGACGCTACCAAACAGCAGGTCATTCTTTAACTATCGCCAAGTCAGAGTTTGAAACTTTAATATCCAGAATAGACTTATTCATACATTCATTCGATATGTATTCTGGTCATAGTAGTTAATACATTTTAATATCCCACAGCAGGAGACCATGACCATGCAATTTATAACTAGTTTATTATGGAGGGCAAAATGCTGCAAATATATTCATTCAAGTCTTAAATCATTTGTTTTCTTAGTTGTTCTGAGGATTATTTTAACATCAGTATGATTGTTAATGTAATAATGATCCCTTGGTATAATGACAACCAATGAGACCACGGTGGAGAAGACTGGTAGCCTCACACCAGTGGTATTGGTACTAGTGCTTCTCCACATTAAGACTACATTTCCTATAAGCCATGTTGTTTCCTGTCCCCCCCTCCCCCCTCCCTGAAGAGGATCAACATGTTGGAAGTAATTTCTCCATCTTCCTTTCTCTCCTTCCTCCATCTACCGTTGCCAGAAACTCTTTAGCTTTAGCTCCGTTAGCGCTGGAAGAACAGCGCCCTCTTCCTGTTTTGTGCCGTAAAGCAATCCAGCAGATTTCCCTCCAAATCGACCCGGTGGCCACAATGTAGACTACAGAGTAGAGGCTGGTAGAGGCTGACAGGCTGCTGGTGGTGGAGTTATACTGATGACTCTACAGTAATGTGGTTTATTGATGGTAAAGTGATTAAACTGTCAATGTGGCCAATAAGCTAATTTCACTTGTTTCCATTGTAGTTTCACTTGTTTCAAGACCTGCCAGAGTGAGGAGGTCCATCCCCATGTCTGCTAACACTGCCACAGTTAGGGGTTCCTCTCACATCGGGGCCACCCATACTAAAAATAGAGGCACTCATGGCACTGTGAGGTGCTATGGTTAAAAGCATCCAGACATGGCATATGCTCAGTTACAGCACATAGGCACATGCTGATATTGTAGCCAACTAAATCATTGTTCTCCTGTCAAGACACACAGTCTAAGCCTTAATCCAACTGTTTCTGAAGCCCACTGATCCATCATCCAACAAAGAACAATACCTCCTTAGTGAGCAGATGGGGGCCAAGTGAATATTTGGACCAGGGAGCTTCTTTGCTTGTTAAAATGAATTTCACCATTGGAGCAATCTAATTGTTTACAGGCATGAGCTAAACATGTGTGCTGTTGACAAATCAGGCCTACAGGGAGAATAAAAACTCAGAGGCTTAACGCAAGGCTGGATGTGATTGGGTGATCATTGAAGTGTGGCTGGGGCATATGAGCAGTCGTGATATTGTTATACACTGGAAAGAGATATTACCCTGAATGCAGATTCCATTTTTGCTCCATAGTGTATCATGAATCAATACCTGTTATCAAGCTGCACCGTCTGCAGACGTGGCCTGCTAGACGGTTTCTGTGACACAAATTCAACACATTTCTCAAACCCAGCACAGATACATTAAGGTCTCTCTCGCCACGAAGCCACTCCATTTCACTTTTACATTTTAGGCATTCAGCTGATGCATCTTATGCATGTTGGCTTACAATGAGTGAGTAGGTAGGAGGAGCATAATGTCTCGTTTAAGGACACATGGCTCTTGAAAGACACATTTGCGTTACGTTGATCAAACCTGTGACCCACTCAAGTAGTGCACAGAGAGATTTAGATTTCTATTTGTATTTAGCTGACTCTCTTTTCCAGAGCCAGAGTGGAACAAATACTCCTGCTACTGTTGAATTGTCAAATATGGTGGGTTAGGGTTAGAATAAATTAATAAAGGTGAATATATGAGAGCCAGGGAGGAAAGGTAGAATTGTTTTCAGGAATAGTTAATAATGAGAAGCTGTGCTCATGTCTTGGGCCCACAGCAGTTGACCAGGCTGATTTATTGCAGGACTCATACAGCATCATGCACATTCAAGATGAGGGAGCGTGTGATCCCTCAAAGGTTAAAGAAGACCCAGGGGAAAAGGTCATTTCTTTTAATGCTTAAAGCTGCACTGGGCAAATGTTGGCAGCTCTAAATGGCAGCGAAATATAACTGTTTGAAAACTGTTTGAACAATTCCCATGCAGTGACATCAGTAAACCTGTCTGTGATGCTTCATACCAAAGGTAACCAAAGATCTACAGTTGGTGAGTCCAGCTTCCTCTTCTGGATTTCCCTCTTCAGTCTGGATCAGTCACTTCCTGTGTGGAGGAGATTTCCCACCAGGGACCAAAGCGACACCAGGATTGAATTTGGACCAATAGGGTGAATCTACGGTCTCAGTTAGTGGGGATGGGACGGTCTGCTCTGCTGCAGCATCACTTCCTGGTTCAGACTGAGAAGACGACTGGAGGGTTACAGTCAAATCTGACTGGAAAAGATTTTCTCATACCTCTGCTGTGTCCGCCTCCCCTGCTCTGTCGGACAGTGACATGTGGCCGCCCATGGACTTGTCTCCAGTTAACATGGTGGCATCGCTTTCCTTATCTCATCGTAATCCCGAGTTAATCCAGTCACTTTCCTGTCCTGGATGAGAGGGGAAAGAGAAGAGGCTGTGATGTGTCAGGGACGATGCATAACAGTGTTTGTTCTCCTCTAGATGGTCCAAGTGGCGTTTTATCCCTTCGTCAAAGAGGACATGGATGGAAAAAGCGATGCACGATCAAACTGTGCAGGTTTGAAGTGTTCACTGTGATCAAACCTTTCCTTTCTTAATGCAGCCAAAGAACATTTTAATGTGTCCCCAGGTATATTAGCCAGATGGCTTCTAACACGTCTTGATTTAACCCACTGTCTGTTTCATTTCATGATGTAACTATTCCTTACAGCATGAAAGAATTTTGTTTTCAGCCTGTTTCTGCCTATACCACACATTGTGAAAAATGTGGATGGTGGGAAAGGGGTGGGGGGTTGGGGGGGGGGGGGGGGCAGCCTCTTGCTTAGCCTGTGCTGTAGAGAATGACAGTCCCATTGGAAGCTGTCTCCTCCATCTGGTCCATCTGATGCTGAACCAGCAGATCCGTCCTGGATCCCTGTTGATGATGACGGGGTCAGAAAGCACCAGTCCACTTCTGGTCTGGACACGCTGACGTATGTTTAACAAAGTCTTTCATCAAAGTTAGTTTCAGAAAGGTTAAGATTTCAGTGTCCCATAGTAGAAACAGACCAGAATATATTTGCTGGGTTGGTAGGGTTGGTGATCAATACCAATGACTCATTGATTACTTGGCCAAAATTCACTTTCTGGCCTGTTCTCTGTTTTGGAGCAAAACGTTTCAAGACACTGTGAATATCAAATTGAGTCACCATTCACCGTAGTCACACTGCTAGTTCTACAGCACACAGGTGATTGATTGATTGATTGATTGACTGATTGATTGATTAATTCATTCATTGGAGGTAATCCAAAGAGGAACCCAGGGACCCGGATGGAGGCGGTTTTATGTCCTAAACTCATTCACACTCTATCCACATTCCTCACATTAGTAATGCTTCATTCATAATTTCCTGGACCTGATGCTGTTGATGTTGTTGTTTTCTTCTTATTTCCCAGGTAAAGTAACAGCCACATGCCACATAATGATAAAACAACTTTAAGCAATTCATATTTAGACCCGAAGCCCCCCAGCCACACAAAAGTAAATCAAGTGAAATAAGAAGATAATAAAAGGGCAGACTCTACATTATATATAGGAAAGACAATATGAGGTCAAGGTAGAAATCATACATTTATGTTATTATACACATTTCCATTGTTTCCATTCAGTTTTTCCTCCAGCAAGGTCAACGAATGTCGTCCTGATACTCTCACCTGCTCATCCCTGGTTGTCTCTCACAAGCTCCACCCATTTCTCAAATGAAGGCTGTCAGTGGGTGAAGACTGTTCTGCATCCAGAGGCTGATTCAACTGTATATTCTCACATGAATAACACTGGCCCCATACTTTAGAAAAACATCAGTTTGAGCGAGGGAAGAAGGGGGCGTGTCTGTAAAACCTCTGACATCATCTGACAACATGTTGGAGATTAGCCTGCTAGCTAGCTAAAGTTACATAATGGAGAGTGACGCAGAGTCTCAGGACACTTTGGTGACAGAGGATTTCTCTCCTCAGTGGCTCCGCCCATCTCCCGGAGCCATTTTGTAGTTAATCAGTTGTGATTCTCAAGCTGATGTATGCCAGGAGGCCACAACTTCACTCCATATTGCCTCATTAATCTCTTCCAATGTCTTGCTTCATTTTAAGTCAATCAATTTGAGCTACATTAGCATCTCTAATGTAATCATAAAATATTGAGGCACCACTTTTTTTTTGCCAAATTGTTTCTATTAAGTCTTCGATTCCTGTTGTCAGTTTTGGTTTAAGAAGACAGAAGAGAGGTAATGTCTAAGCTTTCCAAAAATCGGGGATTTCAATTATTGTCATATATTTGATAACAATGCAAACATCAATGGTAATAAGGTGCAAATAGTAATAAAGTGCAAAAAGCGGTGTATAAATATAATAATAGTAATAGTATTTACCTAAAGTAATGTAACGCAATGTAATACTAAGAGGTAGACAACACAGGTATGCAATGCAATACTGATATACATTAAAGTGACTATAGTGGTAAACAATATAAACAGTCATTTTCCTTAAAGTCGCCAAGTGTGTGAGGGTAAGGGACCAGTCATTGTGGTGTGTGTATGCCATTGTGATACTGTAGTATGTGTGTATGGTATGTTAGTGTCAGCAGTTCAGTAGCCTGATGGCTTGCGGGTAAAAACTGTCTCTGAACCTGCTGGTTCGGGTCCGGATGCTCCTGTACCGCCTGCCAGACAGTAGGAGCGTGAAAAGACTGTGGCTGGCGTGGCCGGAGTCAGAGAGGATCTGCTGTGCCTTCCTCCTGCAGCGCTGGCTGTAGAGGTCCTGGATGGCTGGCAGCTCAGTCCTGGATGGCTAGCAGCTCAGTCCTGGTGATGCGTTGTGCTGATCTGACCACCCTCTGCAGAGCTTTGCGGTCGAGTGCGGTTCAGCTGCCGTACCAGGCCGTGATGCTGCCAGCCAGGATACTCTCGATGGTACACCGGTAGAAGTTGGTGAGTATCCTGGAGTCCATGCCGAACCTCCTCAGCCGCCGGAGGAAGAAGAACCGCTGTCTCGCTGCCTTCAGGACCACACCTGTGTGGTGTGACCAGCTCGGATCCTCCCTGATATTAATCCCCAGGAATCTGAAGCAGCTGACCCTCTCCACTGCTGTCCCCTCGATGTGGATGGGGGTGTGCCCCCCTCCCTGCAGCCTCCTGTAGTCCAGGTAGGAAATCATTTTCAGATATTCTAAAGAAACCATATATGATCGATTTATTCTTATTTTCCATTTTAAATATATTGTAAATGGAAAAAAAATGGAAATACATATAATGGCCCACAAAAAAAGCTGGAGAGTGACCAAGAATATATTGGTGACTGGTAATTCTTCCAGTCCAAAATGATGACATTTCATTGGACAATATTGGAGGAAAACCAGCATCCATTTCCCAAATCCCAAAAAGGAATTACCTAAAATATAATATTATAATTTGACCTTTAGATTGTAAAAGGTTCTAGTTCGATCTAGTTGGAAACACTTGGACCCCTAGTATCACAGTCTGAAACATTTATGATATTGATGAAATTATTAACAAACCAAGCGTGACGAGCCTGGGAGTCGATCCTCAGAGACCTATCATTTAAAAGGAGAGGAAATAAGGTATAGTAGATCACTAGATCACTAGATGAGTCAAGGATAAGGAATACCTAGGGGTATTCAGTGTTCCTTCCTGGTAGTCAACCAGCCACAACCAGTCTGTTTCTATCAGACCAGCGGTGGCTCAGTAACTATCAAAAACCTGCCAGGATGAATAAACACCACTGCTGCACAACCAAACTTCAAAGTGAAAGAGAAAGAGTAATATACACTCACCATCCACTTACTCTTGCTCCTCCTAAACAGCCAATCATGTGGCTGCAGCTCAATATATAAACCCTGCAGACATGGTGAAGTGGTTTAGTTTCTTCATGGACCAAACATCAGAACGGACAAGATGCTGATCTAAGAGACTTTGACCGTGGTGTGGTTGTTGATTGTTGATGAGAGAGGTCAGAGGAGGATGGGTAGACTGGTTCAGGTTAACAGAAAGGCCACAGATGCTCCAATAACATCTTTACAACAGTGGTGAGCAGAAGGGAGCTTGTTGAATCCATGCTGGAAGAATTCAGGCTGTTGGCATACTGAGAATTATGTTGCACTGTCGGTAAATTTTCATGGCTAAGCAAATACAATGCCATAATTAGATTGTTACTGTAAAATTCTGCTCCAAACACAGCAAGTGTCCAGCTTGCTGTATTGATTAGGACCCAAGCAGTCAATCAATAATAATGATAAATGACTGAGGAAGAGCCTCCAAACAGGAAGAACTGACAAAGTGACTTTTAACTTTTGATGCTGTGGAATCTGCACGGAAGAGCAAAATTATCTGGACAGATGCACATTTGGTTGTTTTCCTTTTAGCTTTCAGCAAATCGGTGAGCAGAACATGAATGGACAGTTTTCATATAAACAAGAGGCTCAGATGGTTCCTTGTCACATCAGAGTAAATCAAGAATAGAAAATCGGATGGTCTTGTAGCCACAGCTAATGCTAATACCTTGGAAGTCACTGGGCTAATATGTGAAGTAAGTTTTATGGGTTTTAGCTATTGTGTTGTTAAATGAAATGTTCCATGTAATAACGTTGTAACAAAGCTACATGAGAATACTGACTGACATGATGATAATTATCTACATAAACTATATTATTAATAAAATTTCTCATCAACAACAACAATTCAGTATGACATTGATTGATTAAGATAAGTCAGATCAAGTAAAATGAAATGATCAGAAGACCTCCAAACGGTTGAAAACAAATGATTTTATACTAATATTGAGTTGTGAATGGCAACGGACAGAGCAAAATTATGAAGATGCACATTATGGTTCTTCCTTTTAGGTTCAGCGATTCATGTGGTAGGGTTAGGTGCATGGACCAGCCTTCTATAAAAAGTTCATGTTGTTTCCCTTTGTCTACATCAGTTATAATCAAGGTTAGAAAATTGGTTGGGTTTCCTGGGCGTGCCCAGCTAATGCCTACCTACTCTTCGAATCACTAGGGCTCTCAATAATAACCTTGATGTTAGTTAACCCGTGGTTTCAAGCTCATTGGTGTTTTATAAATAAAGTGGTTTCCATATTGTCCATATAACAGGTTTTGTAACAAGTACCTGCATCCTGTAGAAATCTGAACCTGACATTCGATATGAACTGAATCCCACTAAACATACTTCCATGATCAATCATCAGCATCTCATCCACACAATCTAGTCATGGCACATGTTATCTAGTTACCGACCCTGATGGCAGTGGCCATGTACCTCAACTCAAACCTCGCCACCAGTTGGCAACAAATACGTTTTTGTCCCCCAAATAACCAGTAATCGCGTCCATTACCGTGACATCCAATTCATGAGATAAGAACATCGTCCTACCCTTCTTAGGGTGATTGGGTCAACACGGAACGGGTAACTAGGGTGTCTTCCTGGGAATACAACCTGCCCTCACACTGACCCACAACAAACCGTAGTGACACACACTCTGACACACACACACACACACACACACACACAACACACACAGAAGCTAAGGCCACTGCCCCGTTTTTGTCCTGCTGACCTCCACAGCAAATATTCACTTGGACCACCATTCCACAATATTATTAATTAATAGTAGATGTGTTGTAACAGTAGATGTCACTGCAACATGCAGCCAACTCTACTGCCAGTAAAAGGACAGTAGATTATGGTAGATTACAGTAGACTACAGTAGATTATGGTAGATTACAGTAGATTACCGTAGATTACAGTAGATTAACGATAAACCGCTGATCCACCTACCTGTGCATCAATCTTCCTCCACCAGACACCAGACCCTCGCAGCACCCAAGGGACCTCCAGTTAGGGGGGTGGGTGGGGTGGGGGATGCATCAATCCCTGCGTTTCATGTAGTTGGAGGATGTGGCATGGGGGGGGGCTTTGATGATTTTATTTATGACATCAAGTCTCACTGCATGAGGATCAATAGATCAAAGGTGTGCAGCCTGGGCAATGTGAGAGTGCCTCTATAATTTATCCTGATTGATGATCAGTAAGTCAGGTTTACTTCAGGTTTATTTCTTTAAATAAACCAAATGGCAACTCGTCCATCCAGACCAACCTCCAGGTCAGTAGTAATTTAACAGGCTTAACTTCAGTGTTACAATCCTCCAGCCCAGTTCCTCACCGGTTCATCATTACAACACTTATAAGTTAAATAAGTTTAAAGGTATCCCAATAGAATTAACATTAACTGTAATGAAAATAAGCCTAATAATGATAAAAATGTGGATCATGGCTGAAAGTGGAAAGAATAATGGTGTGAGCTATTATAGGCTATTGGTCAGCAGTCGTCTAATTTAGGTGAGAAAACAGTATAATTCTGTTCAGGTTTAAGAGTTCGTTAAATTATACATGAAACTGAGAATTTCCACAATTTGCTCTGATTTATTTTTGTAATTTAAATAACATAAATACAATTACACCAATGAGAAGGTTTAACATTTTATTGAACCTATAAGCTAAAAGGGCATTTATACAGCAGCATTTCCACTATATGTTGTACATGTAGTGGCAGAAATATGAACTGTTATTGTGTGTTTAATTTGATCATTTGAGTGCATTTCTGCTGCATTAGAAGAGAAAGTGAAGAGGCTGTAGAAGGAGATGATTCATTTGAGGATCTCTGTCTGTTTGAGGTGCTCTACATCCTGCCCAGTTTTCTCCTTGGCTTCTTTAGTGCCGATGGTTTTGTCTTTTTTGTCGTTATAATAATTGTATTCATCATACAATTTGATCTGCTGCTGCAGCTCTCTAAGCCTCTGTCCTTTCCAATGTGAATCAGTGTGTGTAGTGGACTGGCTACCCCGGAACAGACAGCCAGACAGCCAGACACAGGCAGGAGTACGATGGCGTCTTCCCCTGGTTGGTGTACCTTCCGTACGTCCCGCCAGGTCAACCCAACGCTGCCCGTCTCCAGGACACTTTTCAGCTCCAACCTGACTGCCCAGCTCTCCAGGTCTATCTCCGGGACAGGTTGGCCACCTGGTCCTACTGTCTCTCTCTCTCTCCATAGTTCGACTGGACTCTCTCGTCCATCTCCTGTCAAACCTTAATTGCCCGCAGACAGTGTGGAAAAACATTCTGTGCTTCTCTGTGTTTTTAAAGTTGTGAACTCCTGCTCATGTAACTCCAGCAACGGGCCTCAGACCATCAGAGCATTCCCCGCTCCTTCAACAGTTACCATACAAAATCGTTGAAATTACTTCATTTTCCTGCATCATGCCTCACCACTCCTCACAAAGCAGCAGCACAGAAACTAATCTGCCCGACTGTGTGCTTTACATGTACAGGAATCCATCTGGTATGTTCTTGTCAGTGTGTTGTGAGGCCAGCGCTCCCCAGGGCCGTCGGACCGCTGGCTAATTTACTTCCTCCTGTCTCAGTCACATCCAGCTCTGGAGAACCCGCCTTGTAGCCCTGAGCCACTTGAGCCTACTTACTCATTCCTTCCTTGAAATAGCCAAAGAGTTTGTTTTAGAAAGTGGTACAGTTGCAGCTAGCGGACAGTATTGTTTTCCTGGGAACCCACACCATTAAAAATTGAACACTCATGAAAAATTGAAAAGCAGGACTATTCTTCCCGCTAGGAGTGGCTCAGTGTTGCTGCTGGCGCTGCCGCTCGCTGGGACCAACAGACCGGAGGCAAAGGCAGCTGAAAGACTCACTGAAGACTCACTGAAGACTCACTGAAGAATCATTGAAGAATCACCGAAGACTCACCGAAGAATCACCGAGGACTCACTGAAATATCACCGAAGAATCACTGAAGACTAAGTGAAGAATCACCGAAGAGTCACCAAAGAATCACAGAAGAATCACCGAAAGAATTACAGAAGAATCACTGAAGAATCGCTGAAAAAAAAGCGATATAAAGTGATTTAGACTCTTTGCTGTTTGCTGAGTCTGTGATCATCATTCAGTTGAGTCTGTCAGTGCCTGTTCCTCCATTCAGTCATGAGCCCTGGTCGTGTGGCAATACTTTCTATTTTATTCTATTGTATTCCATTCTAACGGATCTACCGGTTCTTGGTCACATGTTCCTGTGGCAGAGGAAGAGAAAGCGGACATGCAGCCACATCCCTCTGAAATTGATTATCATCTCCAGGGTGTTTTCTTTTGTTTGTGCTCCAGCGAGCGTGATAATTAAATCAATTTTCATTTACTCTTGTTTAATAGAAGGGCTGCTATGTGCGCTCGCCTCAGCCCTTCATCAGTTTAGCTTTGAGCAAGTGCAGTGATTGGCTGATAACTAGCGTAATCTGTAACGTATTAATTAGACTCATTTGGAGAAAAACAAAGTGATTTTTGCCCCCGGCTGCCCGAGCTGTCGACTCAACAACCTGTAATGGTTAAACTTCATATTCAGCTGAACTGTTCCTATTATGACCACGTTTCCTCACTCCGTCCCATCGGATGACAAAAGGACATTCATGTTAACAGTCTCTGTGTCGAGACATGAAGCCTCAACTACATCTGCATGTATAACCTGCCCTATAAGTAAGAGACTGAGAGAGAGTAGAAGTCATTACTGTGAATAATGACTCGCTGAAGGCGCTGATGGCCGGCTTATTAGACCAGCTTCTCTCCCCCACCTTGTACTACGTTGATGACACTTCCCACAGAGCCGGGGAAGAAAGAGAAAAGAAGGAGGAAGAGACGGGATCCAATTACTGGCAGCAGTAAGAGCTCTCCGTGGACAAGAGCCTTTCTCCGGGCAGCCGCACAAGATGGAGACGTGTTGCCTTTTGTGGTGAAGGTCAGGCGGGTTACCAACACCGCTTTGAGTTCATCCTCCGGGTCGTGGGGAAAGGAGGCGTTTGATAGTCCCTGTCCAGACTCAAAACTGACATAGTTGTGTTAGATACATACGTCTAATCCTTTTAAAAGCCCTCTACTGAGTATGACCTTTGACCTTGGCAGGTCCTCTGAATAAAACACACTGGAAGAGCAGAGCGGCTGGAAACACCGATATCCTTTATCTTTGTACTTGTTCCGGTTCATACACTTCTATTCTTTGCTGCTCCTCAGGGATCAATAAAGATAATCCTATTTTATGGAAAGTAGCGTACCAAGATGAAGCATGTGTGTGTGTGTCTGTCTGTGTGTGTGTGTGTGTGTGTGTGTGTGTTAGTTTGGAATTTAACAACATATAGTGTATTGTCTGAAGAAGTGCTAGAGTTGTAAAGACACACAACACATTTCTTGATCTCTGACTTGTTTCAAGGTGGTCGATAACCCTAACCCATCACAACACAACAACTCACGTGTTATGTTGTGTCATTATATTGTGTTATGTTGTGTTGTGTGTGTGTGTATATTGTGTTATAGGCAACACAACATAAAAACATAATGCAACATAACATGTTTGGTGGATGCGTTAAGGTGACCCCAGTGCCTTACACTAACTTTGCAGGTTTAGTGACGCGCTCATCATATTGATCTTTGTGTTACGTCAAGTCTGTGTCTCAAAACATTCAATAAAGGGCCACGATGTCGAAGAAACTGTCCTGTAACCAACAGGTCGTAGGTTTGATCCCCGAACAGCCATGTCCTTGAGCAAGCTGCATGCTGACGCTCTGTGAGGTTTGGATAAGAGCGTCAGCTAAATGTTGGTATGATAACTCACCGTTTCACAGGTAAATAAAATTGACCTTTTTACCAGTAATACCTTTCTCACCTTCTTCAAAACAAAGCACGTTCATTTAATGTAACAAGGGGTGATGAACTCTAATCAACAGCAATTTGCTGTTTTTAAAAACCGGTGTTCAGTGACGACCCCACAGGTGATTTACTCTGCTTTTGACCCCAGAGTTCATTTGTACATGAACTCCCCCACGTCGTCCTCAATGAGATAATTGTCATTACCAGTGGGGAAAAAGAGGCATTACTCTGAAAGCGAAAAGCAGTTGTCTGTGTGTGATCATCAGTGTTTATGAATATGGTGATCTGGTGTCCTTAGGAAGCCAAACCATGTTTTATTCAAGACCTGATCACTTTCTTCTGGTTCAGTAACAGAGGACTCAACACAGCAGCTTCCTGCTAGCTTCAAACAGACAGTTTATTCTCTCTTTGTCTCTTTGCCTCTGTCACTAACTGCTTTTCTCTTCTGTCTGTCTCTCTGCCTGCCTGCCTGCCTGCCTGTCTGTCTGTCTGTCTGTCTGTCTGAGGGAGACAGGTCCAGATTGCTCTACTAGCTAATCTTCTGAAAATTAAAACGATTAAAATGTTGAGCTCTTTCAAACTCAACGGGAGTGGACTCGATGTTGAAGGCAGCCACACACTAAGATGTTTTTGAAGAACTTTAGTCATCATAAGTACAATTCTCACCAAAAGAAACACTTGAAATGCTTCCCCAGTATCTGAATGACCTTCCCTCCCCAGTCATCTGCCTCGGTTACCTCAAGATAAAACGCTCTTCGCTCTCCTTCGCTCTTATTTTCAATTCTTTTCCTTGCAGGGATGCTGTCGGGGCTCGCTGTATGTCCGTCATGGTGTTTATTTCACCACACTCTACTGTCAAAGGGAAAGTGGGAGTCAGGTTTCCAACACCAGGTCCTGTGTATTGGTTGATAATGTTTTTATTTGAAAAGCTTCTTCATCATAAATTGCAAGAGCAAGTAATATATGAAGAGAGCAATGATTTCATATTTTCTAACCTTGTCTTATTACAGGGTAGGAGACCATTCATTTCCCTGTGCCATTAACAAAGCAGCCGGCGTTCCCGTTTGGGCTGAGACCGGAAAGGTTGGGAGGAGGCGGCTTCATCAGACAACAGTCACTAATTAGCATCAATCACAGCGGCGTCCATGGAAAACGGTAGTTGGAGGGAAGGGGGGTGGGGGGGTGAGGGTTAGAAATAGCTACATGACTTCTGATTGGCTGAGCTAACTACAGGCTAGTGCTACATGACTACAGATAGATAGATAGATAGATAGATAGATAGATAGATAGATAGATAGATAGACATACAGACAGACAGACAAATAGATAGATAGACAGACAGACAGACAGACAGACAGACAGACAGACAGACAGATAGATAGATAGATAGATAGATAGACAGACAGACAGACAGACAGACAGATAGATAGATAGATAGATAGATAGATAGATAGATAGATAGATAGATAGATAGATAGATAGATAGATAGATAGATAGATAGATAGATAGATAGATAGATAGATAGATAGATAGATCGATCCTCATCCTCCCCTCAGCCACCTCCTGATTGGCTGAGCTCACTACAGGCTCTCGGGACTCTCATGTTCCTACTTGTTACCATATCCTTGCTTAACAGTTCCACCTTAAAGGTGATTGAGTACTGACTGTATATATATCACTGTTGTCATATGCAACCTCGTAACTCCAATCTTGATTCCATGTTCATCTCTGGGTTTGAAAACCGAGTGGACGAAATCAAACATGCAAGGCGATCAAGGGGAAAACGAGATTATTTTCCTTAGCTCCTTAAAAGCTGACATTTGGGAGATACGAGGTTGTGCATGTGTACGCTGTACGTGACGTCCTGTTGTCTCTGCCCCACGTGTCAGGATGTACTGTACCACTATGTTTTAGCATATACATATATACTTGTATACTTCCACTGCCCCCCTGCTCACTCAATTATTTGATTATCATTATTTGTCGTTGTATTTCCTGGCCATCCGTACAGCCAGAGAGTATTTGTTTTACAGCTCCAGTCTGAGGGCGAGAGGTAATGTCGTGTGCCCAAATCATTACTATATCAACATCATGTTGGAGTGCCAAGCCTTGCACCAGCGCTGCTTAAGAGAGAGGTGTCGGGGAAATAAGGCCATTAAAAAATAAATGGCACTTTCCTCTGTTCACTCCCACGTCTTTGCACTAAGGTACTGAAGTGTGCTGCTATGTACTTTTTTAGCAGTGGGAGCGCCGCACAGCGTGAATATGTAGGGAAAAAAATGACTCATTGATGTCTTAAAGACCTGTTTTCTGCTGGAACAAGAAGAAATACTCAGCAGGATGTCAAGGGCCCACTGGAGATTGAGGTGAAGTTGTGAGAGAAGGCTGAGCCAATGAGTGGCAAAGAAGGAGACTGGTGAAGTAAAATACAATACCTTGATTTCAGATACCTGGACAAATACATCAGCATAGATAGAGCTTGACATAAGGGGGGGGGGGGGGGGGGGGGGGGGCATTATATTAGTAGTAGTAATAGTTTTAGCAGTAGTTTTAAGTGTAGTAGTGGTAGCAGTAGTAGTAGTAGTATCAGTAATAGTAGTAGTAGTATTAATAGTACTATTCATAGTAGTATCAGTATCAGAAGTAGTAGTAGTATCAGTAGTAATAATATTGTATCATAGTATAGTACTAGTATAGTACTAGTTTTGTACTAGTATTGTCGTATTCTCCAGGCTGTTTGCTGTGAGGATAAGAGTCTTAAAGGAGGAGGACACAAACAGTCCAATTCCCCAAGGCCTTGTCAAAAAACTGGATTAGACCCCCCCCCATCCTCCCCTCCCTCCCCTCCCCTCCCCTCCTCAAGCCCCCCCCCTCCTCAGCTTCTTTTTGTTGCCAAGCATTTCACAGAAACATGAAGCAACACTGCATGTTTGCCTCTCTGTTGCTCTCTCTGTCTATTTGTCTGTAGTGGTATAGTCTCTCCTCCCCCCCCCCCCCCTCCCTCCCTTCATCGCCTCCTCCTCCTCTCTCCCTAGAGTATTGTGTCCTTGGTCCTTCCATGTGTGCCATTGTCAAAAAAATGCATGTGTTTTAATGGGTGGAGGGACCGCACGCTATCTGAGCCTGTCATCTCTAATTGGCTGTCGGCCTCGTTTCCCCTCCCTATAGTGGCTGACCAACGACCCCCCCCGCCCCCCCTTCACCCCCCCCAGCCCTTTGTGGTTTACCCATCTCTTCCCTGCTCTGCCTTTGAAGTACAACATAAAGCAGTTGTCAACTTGAGAAGGAAGATGGAGATCGTCCTCTTGATGCTGCAGCCTCGGACAGGAACAAGTGGTCAAAGTGCAGAGAGGAAGAAATGTTGTTAGGTGATTTCTGTTACAGCATTTGGATTGGATTGACTGGACTGGATTATATATATATATATATATATATATGTATACACACTGTATTATATTACTGACTGGCCACTTTAATAGGTACACCTATCTAGTATGGTAGGACCCTTCTGCCTTCAGAACAGCCTGAACAGAATAACAGAATATTAGTTTCTACAAAGCTGCACTGGGCAACTTCACCCAACAGTTTGAAAACTGTTTGAACTTCATTACCCAGAATTCCTGCGTGGTGACGTCAGTACACTAAGGGGCGGATCTACTAAGATCCCAAATAAAGGGTACTAATTTGCGTGTGCATTCTAAAAGTTTGCGCGTGTGGTTGATGGGCGTTTTGCGGGTGATTTACTAAGAATGCGTGCGTAAATGACAACAGGTGCAAACAGCAGTATTTAAATGAGGGTTTTGCGTGTTTAATGTTTTGCACCATGGAGAGTTTGGATGGGCAACAGAACCGCAAGCGCAAAATGAAATTTGCGCCTATAGAATTAGAGGTGTTAGTGGAAGAGGCAAATAAACATTTGGATGAGCTACAGCAAAAAAATCTGAATATGACAAAAAAGAACACTATATGGGAGATCATCTGTGAGAAAGTAAATGCCGTTGGTAAAACAAGAAGAACAACGGATGAAATTAAGAGAAGATGGCAAGATATAAGACGAAGAACAAAAGAAAAATTGGCTTATAATAAAACCTCAGCAAAGAAAACAGGTGGGGGCACGGTGGAAGAGATGCCTCTAACTAACATTGAGCAACAAGTGCAGTTCAAGTGCAGTTTCTATGTCTCCTTCTCGCTACAATAACGGCAGTCATTTGTGCACAATTACGCATGCAGGGCGTTTGCACCTTCTTTTGAAACGTATTAAATACAGACGCAGTCTCCATCAACGAAATTGCGTTCAGGTTTGATAGATCACAGTGCGTGTGCTACATTAATCTATTTACATTTTCTCCTCCCAGTATTTTGCTAAATAGCGTGTAAACGCCCCATCTTGCATATTCATTGAGGCAAAAGTACTAACTGGATAAGGCGTGTTATTTTGCACATTTGCAAGACGCAGTCCTCAGTGCGCGCTGTTAGTAGATCAGTTTGTACATTTATTTGCGCGTGCTATGAGTTTGCACACCTTTTTACACACGCAAACCTTTAGTAGATCCGCCCCTAAATGTTCTTCTCAGTGTGGTGGAGGAGGTGAAGAGGTTCAGCAGCTTTCTCTGTTCGTGAGACACTTCTGGATTTCTCTCTTCAGTCTGGATCGGTCATTTCCTGTATGGAGGAGATTTCCCACCAGTGACCAAACCGACACCAGGATTCTGGACCAATAAGGGTGAATCTACGGTCTCAGGTAGTGGGGATGGGACACTCTGCTCTGCTGCAGCATCACTTCCTGGTTCAGCCTGAGAAGACGACTGGAGGTTTACAGTGAAATCTGACCAGAGCAGCTTTAACGTTTTGCAGCCTGGTTAAACAGTCCAGAGTGCATAGTGTTCCTCTGTCCCCTTGAGGTCCTGCTGTCCCTGTACTGTTTGTTTCATACGTACCGGGTTATAACATTAATTGTCGATGTATCTCTGCACCAGTGTCATCAAGACAAATCCTCCACATTTATTGCACTTGGAAAATAAAGTCACTCTGATTGTGATGAAACATTTGCAGACCAACACATATTTTGCACCTCCTCCACATTCACTTTACTCTGGTTGAACTTTGGGTGGAAACACAGTGATGAATGTGTTTATTTTGGTGGCATCGTAATTACTCTCTCGGCTCCATCTGGACGGCTGGATCTCTAGGGGAGGAGACACAGCACCAGAAAATGTCAGAGAAGAAGAAGAATGAGCAGAAGAACAGGTAGAAGAAGACAGAACAAGAGAATAATCATTGTGCTAATAAACAGATCAACTGTAGTCCAGTTCGTTTGTCAGGTAGAGATGAACGTGTTGGTGTTGTTGAGTCCTTAATAATTGGCTCTGCCACAACAGAACGTCCGCGCAAGAAGATTTATTTACAAAACGAATAAGTGCAAAACAAAATAGTTCGGCCAAAAATGTGAGAAGTATTTACAAAAAACATTTACCAAAAGAAAAGCCAATCTAGATGTTCAATACTTAAAGCTTACCTTATACCCGTGACCCCTCCCATCGGAACAAACCAAATGCAATTATTATTTGTCAGATAATATACCTTATAATAATTGATG
Source organism: Hoplostethus mediterraneus (assembly GCA_034670385.1). Taxonomy (NCBI): domain Eukaryota; kingdom Metazoa; phylum Chordata; class Actinopteri; order Trachichthyiformes; family Trachichthyidae; genus Hoplostethus; species Hoplostethus mediterraneus. The sequence goes on along the minus strand of JAXDDW010000003.1, from coordinate 18,192,693 downwards.
CATTTGACCAGAAGGAAATCTGAAAATAATTAGGCATCTACATCATGCAATTAATAACAGAAACAAACAATACTGAGGCTATACATTTCACCATTTACTGTACATACTGTATACACAATACTTCCTATGTCACCTATGGGTCAGGCACTACAAAGCCAGCCCATGTTGCATAGCCTCGGTTTGGATCCTTGGAACCAGAAGTAACGAGTTGCCAAACAGGATCCCATCACTTCTCCGCAGTGAAATATACATAGGAAATAAGTGCGTGTGTGTGTTTCTTCACCATAGTGCTAATACGGTGATAACGGGGAATTAGAGCTTGCGTGAGCGTCTGTGTGCAAGTGTGTGACTGGATAAACCTTCGCTGTGGCCCGAGTGTGCACCCCCGGACTTAGCGTAGCTGGCAAAGTGTTATGTGAAATGATGTGTAGGGCTGAACCAATTTGTGCTGCCTGCGGCAACTGACAGAGCCCTCTGACACACAGTACATGTATACATGTTACATTTATTCTCTGAGGAGGGGGACCCAGATCCCTGCTGGCCATGTTTAAAATATAATTATAGAGAAATGTCTAATAGTTGTGATCTAGTATAAAAGACTCTACACCAGATCTAACATCTGCCCTATTTGCTCTATTCTTATTTCTATCCTATTTATCCATTGCTGTATTATCTGCTGCTGCAACAAGACAATTTCCCTATGGGATTGTTTGATCAGACTGTAAACTGATGATCAGATGAATTTAAATCCCAAGTATTGTTTTAGGAATTATGACATACTGAATGGAAACAAATTCTCATAAATGTGTTGAATAGAGAAGCAAAAACTTTTGTCAAATAAATAGCGATGTAGGCTTGGTATGAGCAGCCTGACAAACTGTTCAGTGTCATTGAACAACATGTGAAAAGTGGCTTTGGATGTCCTAAAGTATCCATTAAGGATCCGTTAAATATCTGTTAAATATCTGTAAAATAGCAATTTAATATCTGTTTTGATATCGGTTTAATATCTGTTTTGATATCTGTTAAATATCTGTTTTAATATCTGTTAAATATCAATTTAATATCTGTTAAATATCCGTTTAATATCCGTTTAATATCCGTTTTGATATCTGTTAAATAGCTGTTTAATATTGGTTTAATATTTGTTAACTATCTGTTAAACATCTCTTTAATATCTGTTTAATATCTGTTAAATGTCTGGTTAATATCTGTTAAATGTCTGTTAAATGTCTGTTAAATGTCTGGTTAATATCTGTTAAATATCTGTTAAATGTCTGGTTAATATCTATATATCGGCCTCTTTGTGTCTCTGTTGTTTCGGGGAGATTTAGTCTTTCTGTCTTTCTGTCTTACAAAAAGCAACTTTGAACTGAGTTGCAGTAGAATGCATATTTCAATCTCACCATGAATTGCTTTTGACGGGTACTTTTAATTGTTGATTGTATTATTAATGCTATTTGTAAATCTCAGCAGTGGTTCATTTCCCTTCTCATGGTGAAATCACACAGTCCTCGAGGAACCAATCAGAAGTCCAGTTTATTGGTGTAGCTCTGGATCACAGTTGCAGTCTCCACATTATGAATCAATACATTTGAGAACAGCTGCAGCTGAAGCCTCAACCTGCCCTGCGACGCAGAGCCAGCGTATGAAGGCTCCAGAAATGAAGGTCCAACATGATACATGAGGCACCGTTTCCCTTATTGATTTCATAACTTGTTGTTGTTTGATTATGTTTTGTCATACCGCAAAAGAAAAATCCTTAAAGAGTTCACTTGGGATTAAAATGGGCAGATGAAAAATGATATGGGAGACTTTACACTATTGAAGCTGTGACTTCATTAACTTGACATATTGAGGTTATCCAAGGTCGGCAGGGGAGTCGGCGGCCATTTTTCTCTCCTCATTGGATAAGTGGTACTAATGGTTCTGGGGTTTCAGAAACTTGTTGTACACCTTGATCAGTATCAGCGAGTTTCTGATGGTCACCTCCTATGGTCACTTACCATTAGGCAACAGTAGGTGATTGCCTTAGGCCCCGGCAGCCAGAGGGCCCCAAGAATATTAAGTACTTTACTCTTATTTTTCATCAGTTTAAAAGAAATTTACTTGCTCCTCCTCTTGTTACAGCAAAACAAGAAATAAATTCAATCTTGAGTCACCCTCCCCTCAGTCAGGCTACGGCGGACTATTCCACTTGACTTCTACTACTATATGGCCACTTGACCTTAAGCAAATTTTAATTTGTTGCTGTGACATTTTATATTTTGATAAAGGATAAAGTTTTATAAAGCATTAAAAGTTTGTGTAATTATTGTTTAGATGGTTTTCATGACAAAGTAGACACTAGAAAAGACACTGTGAGCTGATTGGTTCCCGTTGGATCACTTCAAGACCTTTTCCAGAGTGATTTCTGGCGGCTGTCTGCAGTATGTTAGGAACCCTGCTACACTGATTCAGTAACTCTCCCAGTAATTTCCAACTTCAATCAGGCTGATGGGACGCGACTGCTGAAAGCTGCTGGCCTGATCAGAAACTCGAGGAGTACAAATGGACCGTTGCATTTCTTGTTATTTACGCATTTTACTGTTTTTGTGCCAATCTGCACTGGAAAAAGATAATTCATCAGCACGTCATGTCGAAGCCATTATTGAAAAAAACAAACCTTGATCGCGAAGTACTTCAGAACTCTGGTCCAAACTTTAAAAGACAGAACAACTGAAACTATCCAAGCAACCTGCTCCATAAAAACCTTCCTCAGCACACTGGGAATCCAAGTCTCCTGTACCTCTGAGACTGAAGAGGAGGAGGAGGAAGTGGAGAGATAGAGCAGGAAATAGAAAGAGAGGCCTTGGAGACCCATTCAGAGAGAGAGAATGACAGAGAGAGAGAGAGAGAGAGAGAGGGCCTATATGAGTAGGAATAACAATAGTAGAGAAAGCAAGAGGAGGAAGAGAGGATGTGAGCGAGAGAGAGAGGGAGAGAGGGAGAGGGAGAGAGAGAGACAGGGGGAAGCTGCATCTGCCTTGTTGCCCAGGAGATTCATTACCTTCCTCATCAATCATGTGCGGCTGATGAAATTGTTGGTGCCCAGAGCAGGTTCTCCTCTGGCTCCTGATGTGCGGTAGCTGGCATAAATCCCACCGCCAGAGCCTGGAATAGGAGCAGAGCTGGATTATATGGTGCAAATTAATTGTCATCTCCAATCACACCATTTTCACCCCACCCCCCCCCCCATCCCCCCCCCCATCCCCCACCCATCTACCTGGAGCGTTGAGGCATGGAGGGAAAATATAGCGTATTGTCTGGGGCTTTGGGTTTGCTGCAATAGAATAAAATAAAGGAGAATAAAATAGGCACAGCATGAGTTGTACTTACTGCTACTACTACTACTACTATTAAAACTACTACTATGACTACCACCATTACTACTACTACTACTACTTCTATAATAATAATTATAGTAGTAATAATAAACTTTATTTTTATATAGCAATTTTCATAAACAGAGTTTACAAAGCGTTTAACAGTCAATGAAAAGACATTTTCAATAAAGGAGATCGAAACAAAATTAAAGCACCTTAGGATAAAAGAACCCAGAGGCTCTGGTAAATAAAGTTCACAGCATAAAAGCAAGACCATAAAACTAATGTCACCTAATAGCAAGTCTATGAAGATGATACCGGTTCTGCTACCCCAAGCTCTTCAGGCAGGTTATTCCAGGTAAGTCCAGGTGATCTGATGGCAAAAGTACCTTTAGTTTAAAAGCCTGGAAAATCCATAAGGACTCAAGGACTTGAGGCTGGGCGGTGAGAGGCTCGGCCAAACAAACATCTTCAAATCCTATTATGACTACTACTATTACAATTACTACTAAAACTACTACTACCCTAACCCTATTAATATTAATAATAATAATAATAATAATAATAATAAAGTTGTATGGCACATTTTTAAAACAAAATTGGTAAGTGTTGCATGAAAATGTTGTAGTCAAGAAAACAAAACATGTTGGTGACAAATGTTTAGAGCTGCAGAACTGTTTCTATGGATCACTGTAAGAGGACTTTAAACTGTTTTTGTCTTGTAGACCATGGCAAGAGCACATCCTGGGAGAAACAACCTTCACCGGCTGAAAGGGAAAGTAGATGAACCTTCCTACCCCTCATGTTGGGATCAAGACATCAAAAGGAATTCGAAGAAAAACTGCTTGAAGCATACGTTAGGAATTGATGGAGAATTTTTTGTTTGAGTTTGAACGTCAAGTTGACTGTGATTTGCTCGTGTCTGAAGTCAAAGACACTGTTGACATTCCCGTGTGCGAAGCTTTAGGAAACATGTAGAAACGAAGATGGGTGTTATGTAATGGTAGAATAAAACTGTTTGGAACCATTAGCCTACCTACTGTGTTGTGAATGTTTTCTCTTTTTCAAGGTGTGCTTGAACCCCTACAATCACCGCCTGCAGCTACACTGGAATCTGTAATGTTTTAATCTGATTTTTTTAATCTGTTTTACATAACTTCCATTACTCAGCGTAATGGAAGTTTGTGGAGCTTCAGAGCTCATACTTATCTCCTGTATTTTGGAATGATTGAAAAGTCACTCATACACACATATATATTGTGAACTATGACCTGGTAATGAGGAGGAGGTCTGCAGTTGGACCCTTTTGGTCATTGGTCAAAGGTGGTTACAGGAAGGTTACACTTCACACACCGACATATGAACTTGCTCAGTGCTCTGCATGGTCAATGTTAAATTTGAGAGTTCGTCTTGATTTCTCTTGATAAAACACCAATGGCTGACTTGTCTCGGTTGCTAAGGGAAGCAGCCGACCGCTGACAGGTGTTATGCCGAGTTCTACATGCACACCGCGGAACTTAACTACAAGCCAGCGGTGACTGGACGCTATAATGTTTTGTGACTATATATCGTAATTGATGAATAACAGTGAAGATTCATACTAGTATAAAAATAAGAATTTTCTTCACAAAACATTTTAGCGTCCAGTTACCTTTGGCTTGTAGTTAAGCTAATGTTCTGTGGTGGGCATGTACATCTCGCCGTGCATGCAGAACTCTGCATAAACACTGACTGACTGACCAACAGAGCGAGCTATAGAGCTGCAGCTGGTCGCAGCTAAAAAAAACAGATCTCTGATACAGCTAGACAGCTTTGACCAATGACAGCTTCTGTAACATAAAATGATTGACAGCAGTTTGGGTCCCACCTCCTGACACAGTGGTTCAATAGATAATAAGTCCATCAATAGATAAAGCATCAATAGATAATACAACAATCAAAAATGTAATTATCAATTTATTTATCAAATAGTGAATTCAATATTATTTTCTCAATTTGTTCATCTATTTATACTTTCATTTATCAATTTATCTTTTGATTATCAAATTGTTGATTCATTTGACTATTGTTTTATCTATTTAAGCATGTATTTGAATATGTATTTATTGATTGATTATTGATTTATCAATTGATTTATCTACTGACCAATTGATTATTGAGTGTCCCTTTTGGGCTCCCATACTCAGCAACATCCATTGAATCAATCCTTTCCTCACCAGGGACTCAACCTAGCACCTCCAACCTCTAAGCCTCTCCTGTCAAGACTACTGCTGCTTCCTGCTAGCCGGTCCAGTCCTAGACCCCCCTACCTCCAGGCCATGGTCCAGTCCTACACCCCCTACCTCCAGACCATGGTCCAGCCCTACACCCCCTACCTCCAGACCATGCTCCAGCCCTACACCCCCTACCTCCACACCATGCTCCAGCCCTACACCCCCCTACCTTCAGGCCATGGTCCAGTGTTATACCCCCTACCTCCAGACTATGGTCCATTTCTACACCCCCTACCTCCAGACCATGGTCCAGCTCTACACCCCCTATCTCCAGACCATGGTCCAGTTCTACACCCCCTACCTCCAGGCCATGGTCCAGTCCTACACCCCCCTACCTCCAGGCCATGGTCCAGTCCTACACCCTACCTCCAGACCATGGTCCAGTCCTACACCCCCTACCTTCAGACCTTAAGACATCATGGCCTTAGTCTCTAGCACCGCCCCCTCACTTTTAACCCTGTTAAAGGGAAACAAGAGCACATCTGTAACACCTGAGGCACTGAGGAACCTTCCTCTGTCCTCATATCAATTGCCTTCCCCCGTCTCTCTGAACCCTGACCCCTCTTGATTTCCCATGGCCTGACCTCTGACATTGCTGTGGTTTCCAGAACAGTTCCGATCATTCAGGCTGTAGTAGAACAGGTGTTGGTCTCTATTGTCTGTTAATATCAACACCTACACTTATAATAATATCTGTCTTGAGCTGTGGAAGACTCTGCAAGGGACAGATAGGAAGACCACAAGCAAACTAAAAAGCCACTAAATAGACCTCCAGGCTTTCGTTCTAACTAGTCTCTGATTCATTCATTCATGTGTTTACCTCGGATGACCTCCGGGCCCTCTGAGCTCTGGTAATTGCCTCAACTTGGCTCTCACTGTTGTGAATTGGAATGAATTATACCTGTGACATTACACCAGCTGTTAAAGGGATATGAGCAGGTGTGAATGCTCAAACAGACAGCCATTATGTATTATGAATGCATGTTGCTGAGGCGCTGTCCACCGAGCTTCACCGGGCCGCTACAATATTTACAATAAGTTCGGCAGAGCCGGCCACCTCCATGTTCTACACCATTAGCGTAATGCAACGTGAAGCAGAAAATGTACTCTGCATGATTTAACCTGCACACTCCAAGTCCATATGCTATGGATGCTTCCCTCCGCTGGCTTTTGTCATGTGATTAAAAGCAATGAGGTGTTGCGCCACGGCTTGTAAAAAAGGGGACAGGAACAGTCAACCGTGTTGTCATTGCTGTTGATGCTCAACATAGTGTTGGCATGGAGCTGAAAATCACCCTGATCTGCCTGCATGCACACACACACAACTAGTAGCAGCCAGGAATAAGGTTCCCCATCCTGCATCTACCCTGCAACCACCCTTCACTACTGTTGATGTAAATATACACACTAACACAGAACTACGGTTAACTAACGGTAACTACTGTTAAACTAGTATTAACTATTATTAACTAGTATTAACTACTGTGACTACTAACTATTTAACTTTTAAGAGGTGCTTGTACTTCAGCTGGCTGCCACTGTACCCACTTTATGCACCAAAGTTTGAGATCGGTGTCTCTCTCTCTCTCTCTCTGTCTGTGTCTCCTCATCTCTGTCTCTCTCTCTTTCTCTGCCAGCCCCACGCCATGAAGCTTTCTTCCAAATTCATCCTCATTAGTACAGGACTCCCGTTGGCAAGGTCACCGTCGCCTCGGCGATGCTCTGTTGTCAGGACGATGCCAAGAATAATGACGAGGCCTATCAGTCTGCCATCAGCAACAACAGCAGGAGAAAAATCCCCTCGATCTGTTTGGAATGGTCTGAAATAAAAAAATTATCAAGAAAATGACACGCCTGCAGGAAAGGAAGAGAGGAAGTGGCTCGGTGGGTTAAGGTGCATGTCACGTACTGTCTATATGACCGGCTGGAATCTGGGGATGACCCGTGTCACGTCACAATGACTCTCCTTTAGTATTTTATAACCTTAATTTCATTAATTTGTTTGTTCGTCTGTCACATGTGACATCTCCGACACCACTGATCAGATGGTGGAATGATGCATCTCACCACTGGGCCTTGGTGTGTTCAAAATTACACTGATTGGCCAAATGCAGGTGCCACATTGTTCATTGGTTCACCCACTGTTCACTTTGGATCAGATTTTGACAAAGGAATGATGCAGGGGGCGCTACAACCAGGTGACTGGTTGTTTTCTGATTGGCCCAGAGTGCAACATTTGTGGCGGTTGATGTTTTACAGTTTACTGTTGCCTTTGTTGTAAAAGTGAAAGTCAGGAGAGGGAAATGTCCCTTTAAGTGGTGTCAGGTTTCAGGTGGAATCAGTTTGGATCCCAGCTGCTTCCTTAAATGTGCAGCAGCTCCATCAGGATGAACATGGTGGAACAGGATAATCACACCTGGTTCTCAGCAGTAATCAGACCAGTTATCAGACCTGGTTCTCAGCAGTAATCAAACCTGGTTCTCAGCAGTAATCAGACCAGTTATCAGACCTGGTTCTCAGCAGTAATCAAACCTGGTTCTCAGCAGTAAACATACCAGTAATCAGACCTGGTTCTCAGCAGAAATCAAACCTGGTTCTCAACAGTAATCAGACCAGTTTTTAGACCTGGCTCTCAGCAGTAATCAGACCAGTAATCAGACCTGGTTCTCAGCAGTAACCCGACCAGTAATCCGACCTGGTTCTCAGCAGTAATCAAACCTGGTTCTCAGCAGTAATCAGACCAGTAATCAGACCTGGTTCTCAGCAGTAATCCGACCAGTTATAAGACCTGGTTCTTAGCAGTAATCAGACCTGGTTCTCAGCAGTAATCAGACCAGTTATAAGACCTGGTTCTCAGCAGTAATCAGACCAGTAATCAGACCTGGTTCTCAGCAGTAATCAGACCAGTAATCAGACCTGGTTCTCAGCAGTAATTAGACCAGTAATCAGACCTGGTTCTCAGCAGTAATCAGACCAGTAATCAGACCTGGTTCTCAGCAGTAATCAGACCAGTAATCAGACCTGGTTCTCAGCAGTAATCAGACCAGTTATCAGACCTACACTAGTTTGTATCCTTTGTTTTGCCTGTTCATCCCTCATGAAATGGAGAAGGTGCCGCTGTCTCATCGTGCAACATCACTTAATAAAAGTGTAAATTTGCGAGCGGCACCGGGGGGTAGAAATGACTAGAAGTGGATCAGATTCTCTTCTTGTCTAGTTTGATTAGGTTTCGCCTGGTCAGAAAAAACAATCTTGTTAAAAAACTTGTATTTGCAATAAATGTGTTGCTGGAGTAATATCCATTTCATTTTGTTCTATTTATTTGGATTTATTTGGATGCATGTATTCACTTTTTTATTGAATTTTACCTCAGGGATGAATTCAGATTGGGGAAGGGAGTACAATACAATACAATACAATATATACAATACAATAAAATATATACAATACAATAAAATATATACAAAGTAGCCCCTATAATGAATCTAATTCTGCTTGCCTCCATGCATCCATCCTTTCTTTAGGAATGAAAATTATGAATATATACGAAACAAGTTTGATCAACACTGCAGGCTGTGAATCAATCCATGATTAGCATACGAAGGTCTAATAATCAATTAAATTTTATCTCTTTCACTTTAACATTGTCTCTACTCTACCATACCTGCATGCTGCAGGGCTTCATCAGAGCTCCATCAGTAATCATTTATACTCAGATTGTACACCAGCTCACACCTGTATCAGCTGAGTACAACACATTCACACATTCAGCTGTTGAAATTCGAGAGCCTTTGAATAATTGATAAGGATTGGATGTTTCCTCCTCCTGTGTGGTTTGATCTGTGATTTCCCCCCATATTAGATCAATACGTTTCTAACTCCAGCTGGCCCCTTGGCCCTCTGAAGAGACCCCTGACCAGCTATGCTGCAGCATCCCTACTGTTTTGGTACAGGCTTTTATTTTTCTTCTTTTTTCTTTCTCATGAATTAAAAAACCTTGCAGGCGAGTCGGTACCACTGAAGACTTCATGCTTTAGTCAGCAACTATGAACACAATACAATCATTTATCAGATGCTTTTATCCAAAGCGACGTACAAACGTACTTGACACTATGTGGGGATCGAACCCACAACCCTGAGACTAAGGCCGAATCCCAATTCACCCCTTAGCCCTTCCCCTCCATTTTGCGCGTTCACATGTAGCGGTAAGGGTGTCGAGGGGTAGGGCGAAGTGCTAGGGTTACATGGCCCTCCAAACGAAGATTTTTCAGGGGCACACTACAAACCGAGGGCTAGGAGAAATCTTCCAGAACGACCTGCGAATCAACTGGAAGATCTTGGCGAACGCTACACTACCATCCAAAGTGAACCACAAATGTAATATTTTCTATGTTAAGATTAAGATTTCAAAAATATTGGAGCCGTGGTATTATCTTCGTTTAATGTCGTTTCAATGTATTATAGACCTTTTCTTTATAACAAGCATAACAAAAAATCGCTAGTATGCCGATGTCTCTACCTCGCTAGTTATCGCTATTTTATAGTTGTGCTTAATACATTTTCATCACCCGTTGATCAACCTGTCTCTAATAACACTAATATTCTGCTTAACTTCAAATCTATTATGATGTAATTTACTACTTTCATCTACATCCACGGTTCCCAAACTGAGGTACCCGGACCCCCACGGGGACAGCGAGCACAGCTGTCACGGCAGCTAGTGATGACGCTACAAGCGCTAGCATCGATAGCACTGCTGGAAGCGCCCGCGCACCTGACACTCACTGGCATCACAACCAGTGGGACTCTGGTAGAATTTCACCAGACGCCATTGGCAGATTTGTGGTGGGGCAGCGAGCAGCCAGCTGGTCACAACCACAAGTCATGAGCGACTACGCTTGTGAGCGACTGGCCTCTCTGCACTTGGTTATATGAAGTCTAAATACAGACACAGACTGTAGAAAATGATATGAGACTGAAACCTGATCTGAAGGCTTCATGTGCTTCAGTCCAGGTCACCCTGCAGACAATAACTATACATGTCATCTATATAGACAGTAACTGTACATGTCATCTATAAAGTCAGTAACTATACATGTCATCTATATAGACAGTTGAATAAACTTAGATCGAGACAGAAGTCCTTTTAAATCAATCATGAATTACATGAACACATTTATTAGCACACAGAAGACAATACAATACAATACAATACAATCCTATATAATACAATACTGAGCGCTCAGGAGAGATATGCACACATGGGTAAAGCATACGGATCTCTGCCATAGAAGCATCAGGGCAAAGTTTATATAGCTAAAGGAAACAATAAAGGGGATGAATATGCAAAAGCGCTATCTACTAGGGGAAGGACTAAAAGCTTGACGAAAAGCATTGACGCACCCAGTGAGGTCACAAGGTTACACGGAGCACCTATCTGGGTACACGTGGCTTAAGAAAGTAATGGAGGAGGCTTTCTGGATGGTACCGGCCCCTGGGCGACTGTGTTATGATCTGACCTGACCTGTGGCCTACATTACCAGGCACCAGTCGTTCTCCCAACAGATAGTTTAGGCACATCCTGTCCTCCCAGCGTATGATATGCCACTATTGACAAGACATGCACCCAGACACCTCGGCGCCTCACCCTGTGTGACTCAACATGCCTCAAGGCCTAAGAAAGAGCAGCATCTAAAGAAATATAGGGGATAACAAATATAGGGGATAACAGTAAACAAATCAAGATACCTAAGGTAACATACATAAATTCTTCCACAGTAACTATACATCATCTATATAGACAGTAACTATACATCATCTATATAGTCAGTAACTATACATCATCTATATAGTCAGTAACTATACATCATCTATATAGACAGTAACTATACATGAACTATACAGAAGCCGCTGTGGAGGCTGGACGGCGTCTGAAGGTTGAGACATCAGCTTCGAGGCAGCAGGAGTCAACCAGCGGAGCCACCAGCACACCGACAAGACACAAGACACCCCTCTGGAGTAGTAGTGGTGGTGGTAGTAGTATTGTAGTAACAGCAGTAGTGGTAGTCACTAAGTACTAACTAGTAGCAGGCACTAAGTAGTTCCTGGTCTCTGGTTGCAGGTGTGCTGACTAGTTACCTCCTGTAGTTACTGGTTGGTATGAAAACCTGCAGCCTGCTGATCTCTGTGCATCACTGTTGGGATCCACTGATCTAAAGGGGTTTGAGGAGGAGTGACATCATGCAGCATCGCAGCTCCGTGTCATCAGCGCATCAAGCCACGCCGACCGAGTGTTGTCGGGTCGTGACTTTGCAGCAACAGGTTGCAGCTTCTGCCTTTTGAGAGCCTAATCGCTGTTGATGGCCTGTCATAAAAATGTCATTGGGTAAGACATGGGAGTTGTTTTTCTGCAGGCGTTGGCGTTAACCTTTCAGCAGGAGCAGCACTGAGTCAATGGCCTGATCACTGCTGTGAGGGAAAAACATCCTTGGGCGCTTTGTGGCATCTGATGACCATTTTGGGGTTTCGAACGGCATCTCGCTGCCTTGGCTTCCTGTTTTCTACTCTGCTGGCCTTTGACCTGCTCAGGCTGCAGTGTGGAGTTGTAGAACAAGCCTAGACTGCCCATGATGCGGGGCAATACTACTCCTCGTAGCATTTTGATAAAAATTATGAAAGCACCAACGAACAAGAACACATAGGATGTAGAAAATGGATGGACGTCCGGCGACTGGCTTCTCGTGTTGCTGGTGGATTGTGTTCGCATGAATACACGTTTCCCATGATGCACAAGTACTGTAGAAGAATGCTGTTTACACTGTTAACGGCAACTGAGATGTCATCACCTTATATGGCAAAGCGTCCTTAACAGTGTTGTACAGTACTGCAGCCAAGTAGCAGCCATGTTGGTTTCACTGGGACAGACTTCACTCTCATGAGAGAGACACAATAACAGCTAGTAATAATCTAGTAATACTCTTGGTACCCTGTTAGTCCAGTTATGTCCAATATTACAATATTCAGTATAAATACAAAATGGACGGGCGCCAGACATTAAAGCTCCTAGAGAAACATCATCAGGAGAGATGAAGAAGCTCACTGTCTAAACCGTTGTCTATCGATATCACATCATCTGTCGTCAACCTTGAAACCAGAGAAGAAGATTGACTCCAATGCGAGCGGCGAAACGTTGGGTACGCCAACATCCAGTCAGTTCCAATTGATTCTCCTGCAGACAGAATGGGAGGATGCCCTGGGAGTCGACAAGCCCACTTTCTCGCTATTTACCATTCCATCAGCCTGTCGCATGAATATTGCATCTTACACAACACGCATAAACACACATGCCAACATTACAAATGAGCCCGACACATCAAACGCCTCGTTTCTGTGACATTCCCATGGTGGGCGTCGCTTTTCCCCGCCGAGCGAAGGACCCTTTTGGCCTCTTTGAGCCGCCGCCACCGACTGCCTGCTGCTTCCTGCTTTGGCAGTGTAGCTCCACATCTGCCTCCACTTCCTCTCCTGCGCCAGAACATGAATAAAACAGATGCACCAGCTGATGAAATATTGAATCCGAGATGTAAAGAGTAAAGACGGACTTTTTTCTGAGTGAAGCATGGTTGCTGGTGAAGCATTTGACTGATGGCAACGTGTAAGAGGAGGCCGAGTCCGATCCCTTGGGTCTAGATGACATGCAGGTTCAACATTAATCCAACATGATCACAAAATCATATGATTGCACGGTAAAGTTTCACATCAAAACAGCTTTGGTCACGGAATGGTTACGAAACCAAGAAGAGTTTTTTTTGCGGCTGTTTATATATACGGCCATGATGGTCTAAATGTGTCAAAGGCTTTTCTAACCTGACAAGAAGAAAGTTCTGGGGAAAAACTTTGGTCGAACGGTATGAACCGTATTATGTCAGTTATACATCATACACGGTACCAATGAGGAAATAAGCACCATTTCATTCTGCTGATTTACGAGTCTGCTCTCTACGTGGCCATGAAATGAATTGCCTGTTAAACTTGTGTCTGAGCGATGGTGGTGTTAAATGACTTATCATATGTAATTCATAATAAACTTTAAGTCCTGCAGGTTTCCATAGTTACGGAGCTAATTGAGAGCCACTGAGAATGAAACAGTGGCAGTGCAGCTTTAAATGTGATCCAGGCTACAAACTTCAGATGTAAATGGAAAATCTTCACACACAAGCAGACGAAAGCGGTCTGGATTTGTTTTAACTTTGATTAAAAAAACATTCATGACAAATCTGCCAAATGCATACGGACGGATCCAGCAGACGGTGATGCGTCATATATTTATGTACTGGAGTCGCTGCTCTGTATCGCCTTGATAATCCCAGTTCCCATCAGTGTCCTCAATAAAGTGATCTCAGTGACAGGAGCCCGGCGGAGAAAACATGGCGGCCGCTATTTATGACAGGCGTCAGCAAGTAAGCAGCGGGAAACATATCACTTTTATAGGGGGAACATTAATACGGTTGTTAAGGGGGAATTTATGACTCCGTCTTCCAGGCTGCAGCTTCACCACCAGGCACTAAAACGCACCGCGCCATAATAATCTCCATAAGCTATGTTGAACATGACCCTGTAAAACTACTGTAAAAGAGACAGGGAGGCAGTGGGAAGACGAGGGGAGGATGTGGGTGGTGAGACGAAGGAGAGGAGGAGGGGCAGGAGAAGGAGGAGGAAGAGGAAGAGGAGGGAGGGATTCAGGTTGGAAGCCCAGAGGATCAGAAATCAGTTCAGACTTCTTTGTTTCATTCTTTAGAGCAGACAGCCTCCAGCAAACTAGTGGGATTAAAGAGAGTGTGTGTGTGTGTGTGTGTGTGTGTGCGTGCGTGCGTGCGTGCGTGCGCCAAGTGAATGCTTGGCTGAATCATTATATGGATTGCAGCCGCCGACTCAGATTGAGGTGCAATCATACAGAATCACAACTGATCAGAAATCTGCTCATCACCGACATGTGGTGTGACCACCCCTAACACACACACACACACACACACACACACACCGGAAATGTACCTTCATATCTATGAAAGGTTTCATCCACTATTTGAAAGGGAAAAAAGACATCAGGGCACCTGCAGGTAACCTAAAGCCACATTCAAGACTTCCCAAGGCCTTTTAATGCTCCTGGAATTGAATTTATGGTCACAAAGCTCAAAACCAGACTGTTTCTGACTGAACCGAGCTGGTGGTGGGTTTCCTGATGGCAACATACTTGATGTTTCACATCCGTTTCCCAACAGGCATCAAGGACAAGAGAGAGACCAGAGATCTCGAAGGGATGCTTGGAGAACCTGGGATCTGGGATAGAATGTGATATAGAGGATAACGGGACCGTCAGAAGGGTTCAGTAATGTGCCTTGTCCCTTGTCAAATAAACAAACGAACCATTCTGGAGGTGAAACTGGTAAAAATAATTACAGCTGAGCAGTTGTAACAGCTGTAATCAATGTACCAGCTGTAACAGTGAGTGACAGCTTCGAGCTGATAGATTACCAACCTCCTGCTTCGTCCTGATGGAAGCCCAAGGGCCCGCCGCCTCCGCCACATCGGCCAGATAATAAATGTCAGCGGCAGCAGGGCGCCACTACCGTCCTCTTCCTCACCTCTGAGCCCAGGAGATATGAGGCCATGCATCCAGGTAATTACGCATGTCACCATGCACGCTCCTGAAGACCCCGGTGTCCGTGACCACCCTCTGGGCGTGTGTGTGTGTGTGTGTGTGTGTGTGTGTGTGTGTGTGTGCAGTTAATTGCCATGTACAGCCTCCTTTCCTTTCCTGTCACATCCACACAGCTCCACTGCAGCAGCAGGATGGGCTCCAGCCCCTGAATGGTTGATGAGTCTCTCGCTGGGATCTGATGGAGGAGAGGAACGTTGTTGATGGTTCAGGATCCAATACTCAGGAAGGGGCAGGAAGTCATCTACGACCTTCATCGACCTCTACTGGCGGGTGTAGGAATCACAACAATGTTCACAGAACTCCTTTGACACTCCTTTTGCCCTCGCTTCATTTTGTCATGCTATGATGTCAACATCCCTCTCCTTCTACCCATAATGCCTTGTGTTTTGGGGTGGTTGGATTCCGTTCTCTCTCCTAACCACCACAGTTCTCTTGTTAGAGGATTGAGATGGCGAACGCTGCAGAATTGAATGTGCCCACCAGAACATGCTGGCTGTGAACGCAACCTAGTCTGCTGACATACAGTACGACTTATCTGCACTAAACAGTATTGAGGTCAGTCCTATATGTGAACCCGTGTTGACGGTTTGCACCTTGGGAATAAAAGTGATTCCGATTCAGATCTGTGGTGACTTGAATGCTGTTGTACCATGGACAGTTCAGCTGACAGGTACTGCAGCCAATCAGAGGCAAGTTTATGTTCACGCACATGACCCTGAGATCACTAGTCACATGGTTCTGGATGGGAATGCTGTTCATTCTGCAGAAGGCAGACAGTCCTGAGTTCACTAAAAATCCACTGGTTGATCACCTGGTTGATCACCTGATTGATCACCTGATTGATCACCTGATTGATCACCTGGTTGTGTTGCCTTATTACCCTCACTGACATCATCATGTCACACCGAGCCTCAGACTTTGTGTAAGTAATAGAAAATAGTAAGACAGAGGTAACCTTAGTAAACCTGGTAAACCAAGTTCAGAGGAGATATTCCCTGGCATCTATGAAGTATTTTCAGTAAATACTGTTTAGAAATATCTTTAATAACTGTACATTAAGGATCCAGGGTTGAAAGCTATAATTTGTGGATCTGATTCCTTTTCAGCCAGAGGGACCAGAAGACCAGGACCATCCAGCGGCAGGCAGATTTACTGTTTGGCAGGAAGCTGCTGACCCTGTTGGTACCCAAAGGCCAGAAGTGGCTGCCGGAGCTCTGAGCATCACTGAAGCGGGTCAGATTCCAGATCCCACTTCAGCAGAAAGTGAACGCTCATGAAGGAACGAGAAAATGAGATCTCACCATTTGAACTGGTAACACTAAGATGTACTCACATGTACAAAATGAATTATATAACTGAAACAAATGTTAGTACTTTTAACACTAGAAAGGACAATGGATTCAGGGGGTCTAAAAGAAGCCCCCTATGCCGCCAGTTGGATTAAATATAATCATACTGACTTGTTTGTGTGATTTTTAAAATCTTACTAGACTGGTTCGTAGTCCAGGAAGAGTCATGGAGGCACATTTTGACAGCTGAGAAATGTCAAATCTAAAATTGAAGACAGCCTGGACTCTCTAGTGTTGTAGTGCAGCTGGTTCACTTCTACCAGATATGTCCTTTATATTTCAGACCAATTCACTGATGAACTTCAGGTAATGATTTTTCTTTCCCAAAATGGAAAATACAGCATTTGGGAATAGAACTCGAATTCAAACCACACCGGGCTATGAATCATTCATATGACTCAGGTGAGTCTGAGGTGGGCTGGATAGGCTGAAGCCCTCCGAGGACACCAGACTCATAAACAGCTCTGAGCTCATTTACAGGCACAAATTTCTTGAGGGCTCCGACTGTAGCGCTGATCGATATGTCACAGCGTTATGGAATACGCCCACTGATGGGTCACAGCAACTTGGAAAGTGCTGCATATCGATTCGCTAAAGCCTTCTCTCTCTCTCTCTCTCTTCTCTCTCTCTCTCTCTCTGCCTTCCTATCGGCTTCTCCCCCTCTCTCCATCTCTATCCTTCTTTCTCTCTTTCTTTCATGAGTTCACCCAGCATATCTAAAAATATGCTGTCTTCTCTTGCATAGAGCTTTAAGAATGATTGGCGTCCAAGCCTGCCGTCGATATCTCAGGCAGAAGCAGCTCTGGGCCCGTTTCACAAAACCCTGCCAGAGCGAGCGACGCACAGAACAGTGAAATGCACCTTTAGATTGTCAAGTCTGTTAGCCTGCAGGGGCGGAGAAGACGACATGTGGAGGTCACCGGTTCCAACCAGTTTGACTTGTGGGTGCATCTTATTTGACCAAAGCCCTTCTCCCTCTCTCCTCTTCCTCTTCCTCAGCAGCGTTGACGAGCAGAAGCTCAGCCGCTATTTCATTTGTTACCAGGGATTTCAAAGTTTTAATAAAGTCATTGAAATATCAATTTGTGTAAAGGCAATTTAACACTGACTATTCTGCAAGTGAATCCTAGACTCTAATCCCATCTCAGTGAGATATCTACAGTCCATTGGAGCAACATGGCTAC
Source organism: Hoplostethus mediterraneus (assembly GCA_034670385.1). NCBI lineage: Eukaryota > Metazoa > Chordata > Actinopteri > Trachichthyiformes > Trachichthyidae > Hoplostethus > Hoplostethus mediterraneus. Next base: position 18,174,804 of record JAXDDW010000003.1, on the reverse strand, counting down.
TGTTTATTATGGGGTACAATTAAAGAACCTTTTCTTTAGAAAACAGTCACGTATTTGAGGACAGACTGAAATATCGACCGATGAATTTAGGCAGAAACATTTTTCCATATGGATATACTGTATACAGAGAACATAAACTGTCGCCAACGGTAACGTGTTTTGACTGTGTTGTATGGCTGAGAACTGATCCAGTGTCAGTGGAAAACACTTAGTGGCCAGTAAGAGAACAAGCCACCTATCAAGGTCCAATGAGGCATTTCACCCTGATAGTCCATTCAGCTCATGAAGCTCTGATGAGTGGACACAGCAGGATCCTTCATTTCCATCCCTCTGTAGTTACAGTGTTTATCTGTCCTTTTCTTTCTATCTACTCAAGTCTACAGATGGAGTACCACCTTTTACTGCACGTTTGCCTCTGTCTTCATGAGAAACTGTTTGGAAAAAAGAGTTTTGCTCTGGTTTCAGCCAGCAGAGCGTAAAGGAAAGGTCCGGTAGATATGATGGTCAGCTGAGAGACAGCAGAGTTTTGTGTTGCAACACCGATGTGGATCTCTAACATTCAAGAAAGAAACTGTCTGTAGTACACATGGGTAGATGTGCATATCATGGATAGATGCAGCGTAAATGTATGTCTGTCTCTCTGCCTGTCTGTGTTTTTGTGATGCCATCGGTACAGTATTATGTATGGAGGAGGGACGACAGCATCTTTAACTCTGAAAGAGAATCAGTTTCTCCTGAGACCCTGTCCCCTTAAGATGCATCAGGCTCAGTGCTGTATAAAAGCCATGTGAATGTTAATCCCCTTCACTAATGAGGAAAGATGCATAATAATCAGAAGTGTACCAAGTGTAGCACCCCCCCCCCGGACACGCCGGATTCAGGAACAGGTCAGAGGAACTGGTCTGAACCTCTTCAGAGCTTTCTCAGACAGGTTGGTCATAGTGAAGGTCACCGTCCTGCTGCTCCACCCAGCAGTGAAAACCCCACCAACAACCGCAGTACCAATTCTGTTCCTTTCTATTCCGTTCTTGCCTCCGGGGTACATGACTTTGACTTTGTGTGACTGTGCTTCCTGCATTGTGGTGACAAGATGCACGTATGAGCCCGGAGAATTCAAGTCATTTTTTTGAAAACATTGTAGCCTAGGAGGATTTGTGCGTGTATCAAGCCGTCGCATGTCTCTGCTGGCTAGCAAACACATGCAGCTAATGTCTCATTGTCAGGAGTCTTTCGGGGTGTGGAGAGGACTAGCATAATAGGAAATGTCAATTTAAGTAATGGATTCTGACATATGGCTTTTGGCTGAGTTTGCATGCAGCCCCTAATACACGTCATGAGCAATTATACCTCACAACAATACCACCGTGTCCTGCTTGGCCACGCCACGGAATCGTGAGTTTAAAAATGCGATTCTGAATTTACAGTGTATTAGCATGAGGAGTTTAACTTGGAAAAGAGGCCCAACACAACTTGAGAAACGGGTCTCTCTAGCTGTCAGACTGCCAGTGTTTGTACCAGAAGGCCAGACAATACATCTCAAAGTGAAAAAGAAACTCTTCAATCCAATAAATCACAACATGAACAAAATCAGAAGTGGTGTGACAGTGTTTCAACAGGGGAAGCCATGCTGCAATTACAGATTGGGCCTTCAAGACACTTTTTGAGGGCAGGCATGTTTTATTGCGGTACAGACAGAGGACATGGAGTCTCAGGGCAGCCAAAACGTCATTGTAAATGGACTTCTAATAGAAATGTCAACATTTCTCTCAGCCAAACCGCCTCTGCCTTCAATCTTTCACTTGAAATCATGCTGTCATCCATACAGGCCTTTGAACATGTCTATGGTGCCAGGAAGCATGGCCTTGGCAAGGCTGTCCATCAAATGTGGCAGGGATATTATTGGTCTGCACTGGACACAGGTGGAGCGTGGCCATTTTGATGAAAGATGGGGCGCTCACTCAGAGAGGACCATGGGAAATTCAGCCCTCAAGAAATGAAAAGGAGCACATTGATGTCACTCTGTCGAACCGTTTAAAGCTCAGCTGTCCTTCAAGATAAACTTCCATCTGTCGATAGTTTCAGCTGTTCCAGAGAGTTCCTTCCCTCTTTGAGAGGTTTTGTTTTGTTTTTTCCTCATCCTCTGAGGGTCCTAGGCTGGAGGGGCCGGGGGGGGGGGGGGGTTGTGATTTGATGTCAAATTTATTTATAGACAAACCGGTTTGTTGCAAATTTGCTCTGCAGAACACAAAGGACACAAAAGAGAGAAAAAGTAATTTAAAAAAATGAGAATGATAAAAACAACATATGAGTGTGTGTGCGTGTGTGTGTGTGTGTGTGTGTGTGTGTGTGTGTGTGAGTGTGTGTGCTTGCTAAGTGTATGGTTTTGATGTGACACAAGACACAAAGATGGATACAATATAGATGAATATATATCTTTAAAATGGATTTTGCAACGGTTGCGGTCTGTACCGGCAACACTGGAATAGTGAAGGTGGCAGGAGCTTTGGCTGCACCGGTGTCCGTTTAGGATACGTCACTGGATACTACATCCATAGGTGCTGACGGAGGAGCCCCGCCAGAAAGGACGGAACTTGCATTTCTTAATAAATTGAATGGAAGTCAAAAAACGTGGTTGCGGTTGCTTGAAATTGCTAGTTTGGTATTGTTGCCTTTTGGTGAGGTTGTGCACGATGGGCCTTGCCAGAGAGGATTCTCGTTTGCAGGGTTAGAGTGTTTGCCGATGTTCGAGCAGTCTTGACGTCCGCAGCGCGACTGGGTCGTTTTATTGTGCTGTGATGTGAACAAAGCGGCATTCTGAACGGTTAACTCTCCACTCCCGCCTTAGTCTCTGTCTGTTCATAACAACAATGGTTCGTTTTTTGCGCATTTCCGAACTGTGCCAACAAAATGTTGAGGAAAACTTTGCGCAGCTTTCATAGAATACCTTTGTCAGGTTTCTACCGTCCTCTTCCTGCAACAAGTGAACCCTCTCGCTATAGACTACCTTTGTCCACCGTCCATTTCAAAGCGAGACTTCGCCTTGAGCGAGACTTTTTTTGGTCTATTTCTGTAGCGATCCTTTCCGTAATGGTGTCAGACATTTGGATAAGAACACGAATAACAAGCACTTTTAGTGGACGTACTTTGACCGCGCCTCTATGCCAGTACGGATTACGTTGCCGCCATTGAGCCCGTTACGCGAATGCCAGCTGAGTCGATCTACCGGAGCAATTCCGAAACTGTTTGGACCTATTTTGCAGTATAATAGGCGATGTTGTGGATATAGAGGCCAGGTTGAAAAATCCCGGAATTGTCCTTTAACAGTTAAAGCAAATTATTCTCACATTATCAGTAAATGCAGTAATTAAGATTAGTGTGTGTGTGTGTGTGTGTGTGTGTGTGTGTGTGTGTGTGTGTGTGTGTGTGTGTGTGTGTGTGTGTGTGTGTGTGTGTGTATATACAAATCTTGGTTCTAGGTTGTGGGGTCTGGAGTCTGGACCTCAGTACTGACAGTGTCTGATTCCAGATGCAGCTACACTTAGTAAAACCAACTCAATACAGGAAGCTTGGAGACCGAGGACCCACGGCCAATGATGTGGGCCCAAGATATTCAATTAGTGGCATATTTCTAATAAATTAGTACTAATAGCACACTATTTATATCTGACTAATGTGGCATAATGAGCTACGCTCTCAATTACAGCGTGTTTCACTATATAATTGAATGCTCATCCTAATTCCCCTAATTTCACAAAACGAAGGACAGGAGGGAACTCAGCTGCCAAGTTGAAAAATGTTAAAATCCAAAGTTTAAAGTACCAACAAAAGAAAGAGGAAAGTTTCAGTGATGGAACATTTGATTTTCTTAAAAGATTAAACTACAGCGTTAAAAGGTCTGAGGGCGATCTCACTAGTAGTCTAATAGTCTCACTAGTAGTCTCACTAGTAATCTAATAGTCTCACTAGTAGTCTAATAGTCTCACTAATAGTCTAATAGTCTCACTAGTAGTCTAATAGTCTCACTAGTAGTCTAATAGTCTCACTAATAGTCGAATAGTCTCACTAATAGTCTCACTAGTAGTCTAATAGTCTCACTAATAGTTTCACTAGTAGTCTAATAGTCTCACGAGTAGTCTCACTAGTAATCTAATAGTCTCACTAGTAGTCTAATAGTCTCACTAATAGTCGAATAGTCTCACTAGTAGTCTAATAGTCTCACTAATAGTCTCACTAGTAGTCTAATAGTCTCACCAGTAGTCTAATAGTCTCACTAATAGTCTCACTAGTAGTCTAATAGTCTCACCAATAGTCGAATAGTCTCACTAATAGTCTCACTAGTAGTCTAATAGTCTCACTAATAGTTTCACTAGTAGTCTAATAGTCTCATGAGTAGTCTCACTAGTAATCTAATAGTCTCACTAGTAGTCTAATAGTCTCACTAATAGTCGAATAGTCTCACTAGTAGTCTAATAGTCTCACTAATAGTCTCACTAGTAGTCTAATAGTCTCACCGGTAGTCTAATAGTCTCACTAATAGTCTCACTAGTAGTCTAATAGTCTCACTAGTAGTCTAATAGTCTCACTAGTAGTCTCACTAGTAGTCTAATAGTCTCACTAGTAGTCGTATGTGCATGTAAACACAGACGTTGATGGTGGATCAACGTTGTTAGACCGGTGGTTCTCCATCCCAGCCCTCCAGAGTCCTGCTGGTTTCCATTCCAGCCATCTAATTATTTTACGCCAGGTGACTCAATTATCTACCTGTTAGGATCTAAAACCAGCAGGACTCTGGGTAACGAGGACCTGATTGAAAACCACTGCTCTGGGCTCCCACTGCCCCTCACTGAGTCAGCCTGAGAATATTAAAATGACTGAATCATGCATGGATCATCAGTACAGATTTAATGTAAAGATCCATCAGGCATCACAAGAAGTAACCAAGCAGTCACCGTTTCATATCCCTACAGTTCCACAATCAGTCTCCTACTGGCTCCACTGGGGGCTGACCAGTACAACCACAGTCTCCTACTGGTTCCACTGGGGGCTGATCAGTACAACCACAGTCTCCTACTGGTTCCACTGAGAGCTGACCAGTACAACCACAGTCTCTACTGGTTCCACTGAGAGCTGACCAGTACAACCACAGTCTCTACTGGTTCTACTGGGAGATGACCAGTGCAGGGGAGAGTGTTTCTCAGCAGATTGTAGTTGGGGTTTTTTTGTTTGTTTTTTACAAACATTTATCAGAGACGGAGTTTCTCTAGAGGCAGAAATAATCTCATTGGTTGATTAAACCTCAGTGGGCGGAGCCAGTAAAATAGTTTTTCTGGCTAAGTAACATTAGACTGAAGACAGTGAAAAAGATATAATGAATATTATGAAGCCTAGCACTATGCTACTAACTAGCCACACTAAGTTATCTAGGTTAGCTAGTTAGCCTAGCTGACCTTTCAAACTAGCCATACTAGCCAATAGCTATCTAGTGACCTTCTGACCTTCATGAATGCCATGGAAGTCATTTCTATTTGCATTTTTTTTTCATAAATTGACCAGAGATCATTATTTTCAAGTTAACTAGTTTGCGCTGCAAAAACTGTGGTTCTTTGGCTCTGCCCATTGATGTTTAACTCAACCAATGAGATTATTTCTGCCTCCAAGAAATATTTGTAGAAGTAAAACTCCAATCTGTTGTATCTCACCCACGTTTTCTGCCTAGATATTCTCAGATAGTCCAGCGCCCTCCCAGTCACAGACCCTCTTTTTAGACCTCCAGGCTAACGCCGCTTTACCAGCAAATGCAGGTCAAAATGAAACTGTCATACACCTGACGGTATCATTGTCCAACCTATCAATTATCAGTGTTGCCCTGATAGAGATCACAACCAGATTAAATACCAGGTCAGCCTTTCAGTCAAGCGGCAGAAGCAGAGCCTTGTTAGCATAGCTGCTGCTTCTCCAGCTCACCTTACCCACGACCTTGGTGCAGGCAGCCGTTCTGGCCAAATAGCCTTGCTCTCCCACCCAGAGTCTTCCGAAAGGAACAGGGGAGAGGAGTAAAACGCCGGGAACGAGAGGATTAATTAAACTGTCCATCACGGGTGTAAGTGAGGGTGCGCTGAGATAGTCAAGGCCTTCGCCAAGCCTCGGGGAGACCTCGCTAATTGGAAGGAAGGGAAGGAGAGTGAAGAGGAGGAGGAGGAGAGAGGAAGGAAGGAGAAGACATGTTGAAATAATCAAGACAGAAATGTGGTGAGGTCAGTGTCGAAGGGGACAGATAAGGGAGTTAAACTGGATAAGATGGCTGATATTAATATGTCCGTCAAGCCCTGTTGGCCAGCGTAGACACAGCAGTCATGTTATAAATCGACTGCTGGGAGGGGTGACATCGCCTCTGCAGGACCTGAGAGGTGGAGTCAACGCTTTGGCTGGAGAAGTCAGGAAGCTTGATGAGCCCGGGGCTGCATAAAGGGCTTTTCTGTGGAAAAATGTCAAACTATGTATTTCTACCTATTTATATCCCTTAATACTTTTACAACTCCAGTGTAGAGCGTCTTCTCCCTTTGCGGTTGTCAGATTGTCTGCATGAGTATATGTTTATTTTCTTTGTTTCTATTGCTGATATCCAGCGTCTGTCCTATTTATGCAGCTTGTCAGGTTCAACAGAGACCACATGAAAAAAAGTGAATAAATAAAATAGAAACTCAGGAGATGAGTTAATCCTGAGTTTCTATTTATTTCCTTTTTTAAATGTTGTGTTGTGTTTTTAACCTTGATAAGTTTTAACCTGCACTATTTCATTCGTACTTAGCAGGGTTACTTTATGACTCCCACTTTTTGTTGTTTCACACATTATGTTTTAAGGGAAAATGTCATGAAGTACTTACACAATATTATTACGTACTGTACTTTCCCATAGTTTAATACACAGGTCATCACACTGGACTACTGCCAAAGTAACAAGAATCATTCATCCTTGCAGTTCCCTCACATTCAGATCTGTCACGTCGTCATTCAGGTAAACAGCAGCTGTGAAAGTTTTAGTGTTTATTTGACTGAACCAGTGGAACAGCGAACAGCCTCAGCCACATCTGCTGTAATAAACCATCCAGCAGCAACAGTTGGTGTCATCACTGGAGCAGCAGCCTAGCAGGTACTCTAATTCATTTCCAAAATGCTATATATCCTTAGATCCGTTTTGGGAGAAAATGTATCTTTCAAAATGTATAAAAACTAGAGCATCCAGTCTGCAGAAGTTTTATTTTTCAAAACTTTTATTGGATTTAACTGCGGTCTTTTATGAAGTAGCACCATTTGTTTTAGTGCTGTCAATCAATCAATCAATCAAGAGTAGGTGTCATATTTTTCAAACAGTGTGCGTCACATTTTGGATTATAACTCATAAAATATAATATGAAACACCATTCTGATGTAATTCGGTGTAATGTGAATGAGACTGACAGCTGGTGTCAAAGTACTTCCTGCCAGGCTAGCAGCACCTTTGTGTTGCACAATAGCGCCGACAATGCTTTGAAAATGAGATAGTCGCCATTTGAGAAAATTACTGTCACACAGACTTCTTTTCTTAGTTCCTGAAAATGTGAAATTTTTCAGATGAATGGTTTTCATACGACCACAACCATGAATTTAATGAAGCACAGACATTTTTCAATCAGTCAATATGTTTTATAGATTCTGTTCTTGTTCTCTTTATATTTGTATCCCTTAATCATGTTAGTCTCAAAGGACACAACAGCTGTGGTCGGTGTGCAGATCAGTCCGGCCTTGTGAGACTAGAGGGGATGTTGTCATTAGTTGGCGATATGAAAGCAAAGTACACAGTTTAACCTTTATTCATCCACATGCAACCACAGTCTTCTGCTGTTCCACTGGGGGGTTCAGTGCCTTGCTCAAGGGCACCATAGTAATACAATAAACTGGTTCAATTCAGAATCTGCATTGGAAAAACGTTCTCCCTGTCAGTCTGAACCAAGAACCAAGTCCTCCTGGATGACAGGAGATGACCAACCGCTGGACGGGGACAACATCAGACTCGCTGGACCGTCCAGTGATGAGGTGAAAAATGAATTGAGACACTTTGACAAGACAATTTAATGGGCATTGGAGCGCATCCACACATCCACCACAATCACATAAGCTAAGGGGATTGGTTACTTCCTTTTGTAATTAATTTCATAATAGCAGCATACTGAGATAAAGAGGGACAGAAAGAGAGAGAGATCCTGGCAGCTTGACAGTGTTTTTAACTTTCACTCAGCCCTGTTGGCCTTTTAACATTTAATAACTAGTCAGTCTGACTGGCTAGACAGTCCCTGGCAATTACAAACACATCGTCAAGTTGTCAATGGAGGAATGAGAAAGATATTTAATAAGCAACAAAGGCATCAAACTAGCTGCTTTCTGCCTATTAGCTGTTTCCTCAGTATGTGAGTCAAGAACTGATTCATGTCCACCAATCAGAAGTCATGTAACACTAGCCTGTAGTCAGATCAGCCAATCAGGAGTCATGTAACACTAGCCTGTAGTCAGCTCAGCCAATCAGGAGTCACGTAACACTAGCCTGTAGTCAGCTCAGCCAATCAGGAGTCACGTAACACTAGCCTGTAGTCAGCTCAGCCAATCAGAAGTCACGTAACACTAGCCTGTAGTCAGCTCAGCCAATCAGGAGTCACGTAACACTAGCCTGTAGTCAGCTCAGCCAATCAGGAGTCACGTAACACTAGCCTGTAGTCAGCTCAGCCAATCAGGAGTCACGTAACACTAGCCTGTAGTCAGCTCAGCCAATCAGGAGTCACGTAACACTAGCCTGTAGTCAGCTCAGCCAATCAGGAGTCACGTAACACTAGCCTGTAGTCAGCTCAGCCAATCAGGAGTCACGTAACACTAGCCTGTAGTCAGCTCAGCCAATTAGAAGTCATGTAACACTAGCCTATACTATGTATTATGTCTTTAAAATGATAACCAAGGTTATTAAAGCTGATTTGAGCTTCTACTGCTGATGATCTCTGCTGTTCTGTGATGATTCAGATGCCAGTTGTTAATATTGTTGCACCACTGATCTGACAGGGTGGACAACTGACTGGGTGGGTAGCTGAAGGGCTGATGACCAGTGATCAGTAGGAGGGAAGGGCCTCCCCTCTGCCTCTGATCAGGGTTTCCCCTCCAACTGGAGATGATCTCAATAAACATCAGAGGCTGAATCCCTCCATACCACTGATGGTTAGCTTGGGCTAGTGGAGTTCTTAATGCTAAAATGCATCCTGACGGCGAGCCTGATAACGGCTTAAGTGCAGCAATACTGAGATGAAATGCTCAGCTCTCCTCCAGAGAACGTTAGTTTCCTCTTTAACCCGCGGTACTGAGCGTCTCATCAACACACCGCTTGTTTCTTGGGGCTGTTTGCTAACATGTTTAGGTACTGATGCTCTTAGACTCACCATGAGTACAAGATAACACAGAAATAATATTTTCTTTGGCCAGTCAGGGAGGTTGTGATAATGCTACAATCCTGCTTTTTGTTGTCGCTCTTCCAACATGACGGTCTGTTCCTCACTGCCTCTAAAGGTCCCAATGCAATCTAAAGGGACTCAGACGGTGCTGTGTTATTCGTTAAGACTTCCCAAAAGGTGCAGTTTAAAGCTGAGCCAAGATAAGTATGTGCAGCCTAAGAGGCTTTCCCCCGACAGGTACAACACCCTCAAAGAATTAAGCATGGAGGAACAGTAAGGAAAGCCGTTTTTTAATCACACCAAAGCCACTTCTATTCAATCAAAACCTTTCTATTTTCTCCCGCTCGCATTTGATTGATTCCCTTATCTGTAATGATGATTGATTTTTGGGCTTTGTAATCTTTCTCGGCAAGCTGCTCTTTGGATTGGCTCCCAGCGCGGCGCTCCGTCTGATAAACCCTCCTTGGAAAACTCAGAGAATCATTTAGGAGCTTTCGGAGGCCCGGGCCAAAACATGGAGCTATGCGTCCTGGCAGTTTCACTGACAATATAGTGACAAGTGTTTTATGATGCTTGGCAGTGGCTTTGGCCATTGTCAGGAGAATAATAACAGCTTCAAAGATGAAGTCTGACAGCAGAGCAGCGATAGAGCGACAGAGCCTCAGAGCCTCCTGTCCTGATCCCCATCCTACAAAGTAGGAAGAGTTTTAAACACACACACACACACACACACACACACACAGTCTGACTCACATATTCCCACACACCCTTAAAATAGAGTTGAAACTGAGACAGCCTTTCATCTGTTGCATGCTCTGATCAGAGAGCTTTATCGTGGAGGAACAACAGTATTAGAAAGCTCTCACTACTTTAAACTGACGTTCCCAAAGAAGAGCGCCCGGCGTTTCAATAGCTTCCACTGCACACTCCTGCCGGCTAATTGAAGCGTCCTCGGCGAGCGAGGCGCTAAGCACATCAAACTAAATTTAACTTTGTCCTTCCCTTGGAGAAAGAGAGGAAGGGGGTTGGGGGGTGGGGGGGGGTTGGAAAAAATGCAATGAATTCTTGATTCTCCCTTAACGGGAAACTAATAGCTTTGTGTCCACGGCTAAATTGGAACTGAAATTAACTTTCTAAATTACTTTTCAAGCATTTGTTCAATACCCTTGTTCTGTTCATTAGTAACAAGATCCTTGATAAATGGTGGCGGCCGGAGCACAATCCACTCCATCTCTCTCCCTGCTGCAGGACTGGGAGGAGACTTCATCTGTCTCCACATGCTGCTAAATGAGGCGTCGTCCTCCTGTAAATACTCTGCATTAACACTCACACTGCATATTGGTATTCATTTATGCGTTTGCGCCATATGGCCCTGCTCACCTCGAGCGAGGCGAAGCACTAAGTGGTAATAATGACGGCAATAATCACATCACGGTGAATAATGATGGTTTTTTTCCCTCCGTTTAGCAGAATAAAAACGCGTCGCGGTAACGGGAAACAAAGGGAATGGTGGTCGCAGCTTTCCCGACAGACTCGGCCGAGGCGGTGTGTCACAGAGCTGCTCTTACTGTGTGATGTTCCCCATTGGTTTGGCCACACACACATACACACACTTTGTCTGTAGGTGTGACCTGAGCTGACAAGAACAGGAAGTGGTTTCAGTCCCGGTTGCTGTTAACATTAAAACCTGCTGCTCCTCCCTCATGCGGGAAGAGGAGCCAGAAGGGCAACAGGTTCGATCCCCTCAACAACCAACAAGCTCTGGAAAAGCAGAAGTTAGCAAAAATACCTCAAATGTAAATGTAGTACAACAAAATAGAGCAGAAGAAAGATCCATGGAGTCAACAGGGGGAAGCAGCAAACATGATAGATCACAGTCTGTGTGTAACTGTACTAATGTGTAGTTACATGAGTTCAGATCTGCCTAGTACACAGTTTAGTATAGTACTAGTACTGCTGTACAGCTGTGTTGCTGAGCAAGGCACGAACACTGCTAGGTTAGGGGTTCAAGTCCCTGTGCATGTTCAAGTGTGTGTGTGTGTGTGTGTGTGTGTGTGTGTGTGTGTGTGTGTGCGTGCGCGTGCGCGTGCAGGAAGTCTAATATATCTGTACCATATGATGACAGCATCAGTCATAAAGCATAGATCCACTTCCACTTCAGCTATACCAACAGCAAGCACTCATTTCTCATTTAACACAGCGATGAATTTAACAACCAGGAGCTGGTTGTGGCCACCGGTTTATTCAGGGAGGAAATGTCATCATTCCACAGGCCATTACTCTTAATGTGGCTGAAACATAATTAAAATGGAACAGAGAGAGAGACCAGAGGAGAGTCAGAAGCACCAACTCTGATGAAATGATGAAAACACCAATACAGATGCTTGGTTGACAAATCATACTGGACTGTTTATTTCAGAAATGGTGAGTAATTAACCACAACTGATATATACAGTTTGAACATTAACTCTTTATTGGATTTACATTGTATATTTTCAGCACAGAGCGAGTTATGAGCAGCAGTAGATCACCAACATGACAACCAATAGGAAGGAGCCGTAGCCCCTCAACGGATCATTTAACCCTGCAGGGTCAAGTTACACACTAACACCATCCAGGACAACAAGACCTGACCAACACTGACTAACACTGACTAACACTGACTAACACTGCGCGGCTCAACAGTCTGTAATGTCACTACATACGGTCAGCTTTCTATTGCTATGTGCATTCCTGTAACATTCCTGCAGCATTCCTGCAACATTCCTGCAGCCTTCCTGCAGCCTTCCTGCAGCATGCACAACATTCAGAACTAAAGTCCTTTCCATTTTAATCCCTTTATGGACGAGTCAAGTCTCATTTGTCACGTCAGCTGGTGAATCCTCTGCTAGGAAGGTTTGGATGTGTGATTTTTCCCATCTCTCTTGAAATTGAATCCTAGAAAAGCTCCCGACCCCAATCCAACGCATCGCTTCCATTAAAGGTTGTAACCGAGCTCCCCTCTGACAAACTCAAACAGTCTCAAGGAATTCCTCCCTGACAGATCTTTGATGAATTGTCATCAAACATCTTCCACGCAACAACATGAAGCAGCCGACGACCCGGAGGATCAAACCGTCTCTCCCAGTCATTTTTAATTCTTTCATGAATGAGTCATTTCAGTTCGTCATGTCAGCTGTACAAGCCTCGTTTCAATGAGAGGAATGAGATCCCACATGCACAATAACAGTAAATCTCTACAGCTTCCCCTAACAGGCATTTACTTGAGCAGACAGTTTTGCGAGGCCACAGAGATCTACAATCTACCCCGACCATGTGTTGCTTCTTCATAAAACCTAATTCTTCCCGCCTGCATTATGTGGTCCAGGATGTTAAGTAGCAATCCATTGGAAGGGGAGAGAGGGGACCAATATGGGTGACTAAAGCACAAGTCCAGTAATCTAACGGCTGGCTGCTTTCACAAGCAGAGATAGGCTGCTGAGAGTGCTGCTGTCGAGGAGGCAGGGTGAATTAAATGAGCTTTTCTATTACTTGCCAATGCTTTTGGAAATATCACCCTGAGATTGAAAGAAATTGTGAGACATCCTGGCCCCGGGGCCACATATTTGAATAGTGGTATTTTTTATTAGCATGATAATGGGAAAAAATGTGTTTTTCAAGTGTGTGTGTCTGTGTGCATGTACATTTTCATGTGTGAGTGTTGCCTTCCAGAAAGAGCTCGGTATATAGGGGGTTTCTTTAACAAACCAGCATAAAGGTTAGAACCTAATCTGTTCACTCTCCAGTCTGACAGACAAAAAAAAAACAACTCAACAATTTCAAGGATTTCTCAACCTTCCACATCACACTTTCCATGAGTTCTCCTTCCATACATGCACCCCTAAACCGTCTCACAAAAGCACAAACTCATTAGGCAACATGCACTATAGGCAACATGGATGGACACGTGGATGCAGGGGATGGTAAAGGACTCAGACAAACACATAAAGGCTTCCTTCCCCCTGGAGAGCTTAAGACCTGCTGGTTTAACTATGTAACAGCAGCAGATTGACAATCAGTGTGTCCCAGTGACAGCAGCCTTAACGAGGACACGCTAATTGTTAACGGTGCTTATTAACTAACCGTTGAGGCATGTAGCCGCTAAGCTGCTAATTGCAATGCAAATTCTGGCTGGGAACTGGTCCCAGTTTGAAAATGGAAGGCATCATGGAGTGTTTTTAAAAGCCTCGCCTGCATATTTGATTTTCTTCTTTCTTTTTAATTACTGGCTGAAACTTTGTGAGCTGAAGAGAACGACGGCACGGTGCCGTTTTGATCGAGGGATGAACAAAGATCCCTTGAACACCGTCAGAAAAATGGATTTACTCCGTATTCCCTCCATCGCGCTCATCTTTACCATGACTATGAGGAGGCACTTGGGCATCAGTCCCCCCCTCTTTCTTTCTGTAATTCACCCCGAGACTCTTCGCCGGTGAGAAAGCGTCCACCCTGTTGTCCCAGATCAACAGACCCCAGATAAGCAGAACCAGCAGACCCCACCCTTCCCTCCACCACGTCTCCAGGAACACAGATGAATGTACAGTCTGAGTAATTGATTTTTCTTCACATTTTCTCTGCACTGCAATTTCTCCCTGCCCCCCCGCCCCCCCCCCCCCCCATACTTCAATTTATTACTTTATATTACTATTTTTTCATACTGATGCTGTTTTTCAACACAACACTCCTATTAATCGTTTTCTGTGGTGTGGACTGAAACATGTCAGCAGCTTTTGGGATTCCCAGCTTGACTTAACTTGACAAAGAGCTGCATCCCCAGGTTCACCCCATTGGTCCAAATTAAATCCTGGTGTTGCTCTTTGGTTTCCTTATATGAAGCATCACAGACCGGCTTACTGACGTCACCACACCAACCACCAGCGTGTGAAGTGGCCTAGTGCAGCTTTAGGCTTTTAGCTGGTGCTCTTGCAGGGTCGGGCCTGTGACCTTTATTGTTACAGGACGGTCTGACTCTCTGACTGGTCTCTCTGATTGGTCTGACTGGCCACATGATTTATGTGCACCAACTCTGAATCGATTGGACGTAATGGACGTTTTCTTGGATTTTCTGTTGATAGAGTTTACATTCCTGTAGGTGGCGCTCTTTTCTTTGTCTGTTCAGCCACGGTGGCTATCGCTGCTCATGCTAACTACCCAGTTCTTCTTCTGTTGAAACGTAAAACGTATCACTTCCTGTCTCCAGAGGGTTTCTCCCAGGAAAGACCTACCTGACACCGGGTGTTCAGAACAGCAGATGGAGAAGCTTCATGACCTGGTAGAGGTTGATCACTGTTGAGGTCTAGAGATCAGAGAGAGGAGAGGACAGAGATCTAGAGGAACATGAGGAGGATTAACACTTTAAATAAGTTTGGTCTTTGAACATGACGTGCTTCCTAATTGCAGCGGTTTGTTAATCACACTCTCACATGATGACATTTGTAATAGTTTCCCTTTATTTCCATGTGGTTCTTTTGCCCTTTAAATTGTGGTTTTGTCTCCTTCACTGTCAGTGTTACGTGTCTTCGTCTCTGCTGCCGAGGCCACCGCCAGGCCACCAAACAGCCAAATGTCAAACCGGGCTGGCATTTAGCGCAGCCAATCTGCAGCAAATGAGCTCTCATTATAAAGCAGCTTATCGCATTAGGACAAGTGGCGTGGGTGGGATAGGGAACTGATGAGGCAGATACAGGATGCCCTCTGCCCTCCGTCCCAGACTTTAGACACAAAACATAATTTACTTCGATTACAATGGTTTGATCCGGCTGATATAACGCTCCTGCACAAATACAAGTTCTCTATTGCTGTAACTCACAATACTAAATTACAATGATTTTCAATGGGTGCAGCTTTTTATCTTACAGTGGCAGACTGGGGGGGTGTGGTTGAGTGGCACCCCCCAGTCAGTGGCACATATCAGGCAAGTTGCCTGAAGAGAGCGTGTCATGTAGCCAGAGAGAGAGAGAGAGCGAGAGAGAGAGACACTGAACCCGCAGTGAGCGGAGGAGGGCGAGGGAGCCCGTGTCTCGTTGTATTTATTTGTGAGGACAGTACTAAAGTCGGCCCACAAAGCTCCCTGTCTCAGCCTCTGTCCCGGTAGTAGCAGCTCGGCTACACTGAATGTTTCAATCATCGTGGCTCCATTATGTTGCTCTCCTCCTTTGCGCTGCATGTGCGGTCTTGTCCTTGTCCATGTGTTACTGTCCTCGTTGTCCCCTGCATTTTTATTGTACTTGAAAAATAAAGTGACTGATTCTAAAAAGCACACAAATGACTTTTTCCTGGGATGGCCTGCGATGCCAAAGCTAGGAAATGAGAGGAAATGAAAGAAACCCCGAGGCTAAGCCTCAGGGTTTGTAACCCCAACACACATAGAGGCCCTCCTCATCAATAGTTGATCAGCCTCAAGGCCTCAGACACTGATATATTTACAGGCTGACCACACCAGGGACTTCTGAGGCCCAGGGCAAAGCTCGCTAGGGGTCATCTGTTGGGAAAAGCGCTATAGCGTAAAGCGAACACCGAGACAGCATCAAAGACTGAAGCAGTTTGCTGCTGATTAACGACGTTTAGTTGAAAATTCAGAGACGTGTAATATTTCCTCAGCAGGTTCGTGTTGGTGCTGAGAGAGAGAGAGAGAGGCTGAACTAAAGATAGAAGCAGAGCTGAGAAAGTGCTGAGCTGGCGTGATGCGCTGAAGCCCCCCCCCCCACCCCGCTGTGACCAAGGAAGACTAATCGACACCCCCCCCCTTCTGCGAGGTGGGAACTGAGGATCAATTAAGACGTTTCCATAAAAGACTTGTGCCATTAGGTTATAAATTATTGAAAAATATTTTGGGGTAGTATTAGTAATTTTTATTACTTTCCCTATTGAAAATTGCCAATGCTTTTAGTATATGATGATGCCTATGGACCCCCCCCTCCATTCTATTCACTACTTTGGCCAGGTCTCGCTTGAAATCTTTTTAATCTCTATGGAAATTACCTGGTTAACAAAGGTTAAATAAAAACTATTTATTAAAGCTGCAGCCCTGCATGGCAAAATCAACTGTTTGAATTATTTGAACTTCATTACCCAGAATTCCTATGCAGTGACATCAGTAAACCGGTCTGTGATGCAAGAATCTTGAGCTTTTATTAGGAGAAACATTCATCAAAAGTGTGGTGGGTAGCTTGTTGGAGAACGCCTTGAGAGGGTTTTATTCATTTGTCAGAGTGAAGAGAAAAGAACAGAGTGAGTTAGAACATGGATGCTGTTTTAAACTGGTACTGGTCAGCTCCCTGTGGAACCAGTAGAGACTGTGGTTGGGTAAATCAAAGTAAATGTCTAGCTCATGCTGTTTCATCCACGCTCAGCAGGGAGCCTGAACCCAGAGGACCTGACTGAGGCCAACACCATCGCCTCCCAAGGAGTTTTGCCACCAGTACCAGCCGCCCCGCTGTGGTGTGATCCCTCGTGTCACCCCATCCAGATGTATAGTCAGTACGCGGCCCCTGCCATATGTTCCTCCACACCCCCCGACGCCTCAACGACCCCTCCGACAGGGAAAAACATGAAAGTGGAGATGAAAGCTGCCATACCTGGGGAGTGGACAGTATGGTGGGGCTGGGGGAGGATGAGGCAAGTCTTATGTCTTGGTACAGAGGACAAGAGGATGAGATGGAGCCACAGAAAGCTCCTGTCTTGCACCGTCCAAGTCTTGATTCCAAATAGTCAGTAACCTTGGCTGCCCTTGTGCAATGAACAGCATAGACGTCCAACCCTAAAGGCTCCCAGTAACCCTTTCAACTCCCACTAACCCTTCCAGCTCCCACTAACCCTTCCAGCTCCCACTAACCCTCTCAGCTCCCACTAACCCTTCCAGCTCCCACTAACCCTTCCAGCTCCCACTAACCCTTCTAGCTCCCACTAACCCTCTCAGCTCCCACTAACCCTTCTAGCTCCCACTAACCCTCCTGGCTCCCACTAACCCTCCTGGCTCCCAGTAACCCTTCCAGGTCCCACTAACCCTCCCGGCTCCCACTAACCCTTCCAGTGAAATCCGGCCACTCAGCAACTTGCTGAGTGTGAGTAGTGCTGTGGTTTTGGGGCTGGCTTCCTCCCGAGGTGGATGGGAAGGTAGGCAAAAGTGGGACAGCGGAGAGAGACTGGTGTGAGGTCAGAGGTCAGACAGAGGGCAGACAGAGGGCAGAGAGAGGCCTGTGCTCTAGCAGCTTCTATGTCTCAACTCTGGCAAAGGTCAAGATGGTTTGGCAAACTGTGACATTGCTGTTCTGGTCCTTCATTCTTTACTTCTTGTCAAAAGGTGAGCTCAAGACAAGTCAAATTTATGTATGAAGAACTTTCAACAAAAAGGATCATGACCGAGTTTTACAAACACAGCAGTAGATCGGGGAAGAGGGTTTTAGATCACACTCACCAGCCAGTCCTTCCCCATGAGTTATAGAGCACAGCAGAAGCAGACACCTGTAATTTCATTTGTCTTGAAAACATGTGAGCACAGGGAGGGAAGGGAGGAAGAGGACGATGAAGACCAGAGATTCATATAAGCATTTTTGCACATTTGAATATTTCATAACCGTCCCTGACCCAATCTCTCCCTTGGTGGTGGATGAAAATGCACCACAGGTCCTCTGACTGCATGAAGTGCTAATATTCACCCAGTGGGCAGAGACATGATGGAGCAGGAGGCAATGAGTCGGGGATCCGGATGAACTGGGTCTAAGAGAGAGCTGCAGAGAGAAAGAGGATGGATGGATGGATGCAACTCAGAGCTTTAGAGGGAGGATGACAGGTTTTAAAAGAGGGAAATCAAGAAATTGTGATTGCCAGGCCAATAGGACTAGAAAAGAAATATGATCGAGAGAAAGAAATAAAGACAGGGGAGGAGATAGTAAAAACCACCAAGCCAAAATAAAGAGAAAAAGTAAAGCGGAAGAATAGAGAAATAGCAAAGAGAGAAAGAAGGAGGAAGAATGAGATTGATGGACAAAGAGAGAGATGATAAAAAAAAAAGGAGAAAACATGATGAGGGAGGAAAAAGTGGGGGGGAGAGAGAGAGAGAGAGAGAGAGAGAGAGAGAGAGGCTTGACGTAGTGATCTGCATGCCAAGCAGTGTGCTGCAGTGGTGCAGAGGATAACACTGAATCAGTGCTACTGTAAACACAATAAATCAACAGGGGGGTGGGGGGGGGGTGCTGCGGCGCCACACCAGCCTCTCTACATGTTCAAAACTGTGGTGAGATATTTCAATTCAATCTCTCGCCTCAGTTGAGCGCTAAACTCCTTCAGACAGAGGAACCAGAAGTGATGTGAGGATGAGAAAGCAGCTGTTGGTTCATGGGAGGAACAGCAGACATGAGGCTGTTACCACTGGGCAAGTTATTCTTTAATTCAGATGCCTGGTTTAAATCCTTCATGGCTTTTGACCCGTTGCACGAACGCATTCCACATTCAAACCAGAGCACATGAAGGTGGGATGTGTTAGTGTAGTAGTAGTAGCTGGCAGCAGTAGATTGTAGATGGATACCTGGTGCTGTACCTGGAATGGGTCTCCTATGGCACCATGCTGTTATCCAACGTCCTGTTTGTCTGAGGAGGAAAAGTGACAACTGAATGTTCCAGTTTCTTTTTTTTTCTTTTTTTCTCAACATCCTCATTTAGCACCAAGTAATCATTAATTGTTGACTAATTGGCTGATAACTGATTAATTAAGTGTTGATTTTAGGTGATTTGTCCAAGGATTATGCCACCATACTTTATCCCAAAACTAATTTTTTCTTAATTTGCTGTAGTTTGTCACAAGTTTTGTTATTTGTGAACATCGTGGGAAAAACCAACAGCAATGATCCTTTAATCATTATTCATAGTTAACCATTTAGACATGGCTCATGAAGGATAGTCTTTACAGTCTGCACATGACATATCTGCATGTATAAAATACAGATTATACCGCTGAGAAAACATATCACCTCAAGAAATGGAAAAAATATAAATATGATGAAAAATAAAATTAACTGGATCAATCAATTGGATCACCGAAACAAAGTAGTGGTGACGTTTTATATAAATACATTTCCATTTTGCTCCTCTCTCTCACTGATCTCTCTAAGGAAGTGATGCGTTTTACATTTCAGTAGAAGAACTGGGTAGTTAGCATGAGCAGCGGTAGCCACCGTGGCTGAACAGACAAAGAGAAGAGCGCCACCTACAGGAACTCAAACTCCATCAACAGGAAATCCAAGGAGAAAGACGTCACAGTACTGGACACACATTGACAGGTGATCTCTGGGAAGAGCAGTGAGGAACACCACAGTGAAGAACACCACAGTGAGGAACACCACAGTGAGGAACACCACAGTGAGGCTGAGAGACAAAGAAAATAAAGGGGAACTCACTTTAATGACAACAAAACTTCTTATTTCCCATCTGCTCCCACAGGAGCCAGTGATTCAGACAGAGGATGTTGAGGCTGGGCGAAGAGGATATTCGGCCCCTGGGGGAAGAGACACTGGAGGGCCAATGTCACCTCCGAGCAGCTGCTATTGTCCTGTTAATGCAGTGCTACCGGCAAAATCCTGACCTCAGAGACTGCGACAAATACCAGGGAACTCAACTGGCACTGGAACACACATGTTACCTGAGAGACACTCACCTATGGTTATCCTTCAGGACCGACACTCACCCGAGGCTAGAGCGTATCTGGGCCGGAGACAAATGAAAAGCATTTCACAAGAAAAAGCTTTTGTGAAGACCTTCCTCAGGACTCATCAGCAGTAACACACTGGGAAGGTGAAGAAACGCCCCAAGGAACTTTGTGGTGGGTGAAAATTGCGTCCATTCAAATGGAATCTAGGTTTAACTTTTCATCATCTCCTTCTTTCTCTCGTTCTCCATCCCACCAACAGTGGTAGAAGTTTTGCCAGCAGCCTAAAACAGGCCATGTTGATGCGTTTCCAGTAATTGGTAACTCCGGCTGATCCTCAACCCAATTTACTCTCTCTGTTCATCCTCATATGTACATATTATTCCCACATAAAGCTGGAGTCAAACTGTCTGCTGTATGTGAATATTGGAGTCAAACTAATCTGGGGAAATGATAACAATGGCTGGAATGTCATGAATAATTTTATCTGCGAACAGAGAGGAGCCTGGACCAGAATGATGATGATTCTCCAAAGGGGGGGCTGCACTGTACCACCGTCTATAGCAGCCACGCCGATGCCAAGGCAAACAGCGGCTTGACAAATGCACCGTTTGCACAAATGTTGGCCGAGCATCAGCCTCTGCTTGTGTAAATTGTTGTGGCATTTTGCAAAGCCATCTTTGATGTCCGGCCGGTCTGCTCTGATGAAATTCTTCAAGATGATGAATGCCTCTTAACCCGGGAGGACACCGATCCTTAGGTTTCATTTTTATCTGGATCCGCATGACTTCACATCTGAAGCTTATTGTCTGGCGGTCCCTTTAATGTCCACCACTGATCTCTCATGGTGATCCCTTTCATTGAACAGCCGATTGCTTTTTCTGACTCACCTTCAGTGTTCCTCTGTTTGTCCCTATTCAACATTAAACAATAACCAGCGTTTCAGGATAGCATGTCATGATGCCATGCCTGTTGGAGCTGCTAAACTGCCTCTACCCCAGGTAGCATTTTAATTATTTCTTCCCTTCCTTGGGGAATGGCAGCGAGGGATAGGAATCAATGGGAAGAATAAAAAAGGACTTGGAGAGACATGGAAATGAAATACATCAGCTATCTTTTCAGGACTCAGAGGCGTTCGCCAGATCAGCGTCGCTTTACAAGGAAACCTTTCAGCCTGAGACAAAGGGAGAGCAAGGCGCTCTCGATGACACCGCCACACCCATTTTCTCTAAAAAGAGAATGATGTAGTGAAACAAAACAATGATGTCCTTTCATCACGTCACTACGCTTGACCTTCCAAGAAGAGAGTATTGAGAAAACTACATGTAGACGTGGCTCCATGGATAATATGCTATTCATGTGTGCATGAAGAGAAAAGATAAGGGGACATATGAAACAGTATCAAGAGGATCCTCAGAAACTCTTCAAGGGAGGTTGTAGCTGCTTTGAAGAAGACATTTTCTTCCTCTCAACTCGGCTGGAATAAATCACTGAAGAACCAACGGACAAAGTTTGGACCCAGATGACAAGAGGAGGCAGATGATGAGTGAGTTCAATACTTTAGTGAGATGTAACGCAGATAAAACAGGGACCAGCGTGGCCCGGAACCATGGACCACCAGATATCTGGCAACAACACCGGGAGACTGACTGAGGGGAGGAGCGAGGTTGATTTGATTGCAGATGTGGAACAGGTGAGTTGTGGCAGAACCCACTGGGAACCCTGGTGGACGTGACTGGTATGACATGATCTGAAACAACACAGAACAGAGAGGAGACTAGAGGGACTGGGAGGTGGATGAAGAAAGAGGAAAGGGAGAGAGAGGAAGAGGAACTTGAAGCTGCAGGAGAGCTGACAGCCTTCCTTCATGACACGCTGACTGACTGAAGAGGAACCTGTGACCTTCCGTGACCTTAACAGGATGATCTCTCTAAATGATGGTCCCCTTCCAGAGATACTGGAACGTCAAATTCTAACTTCCTACTAGGAAAAATGCAGTTATGTCATATCAACATGGCAGCATTCACTGTAACCGCTACATAGCATTACTTTGAACATGTTTAGAATCCTTCAAAGTACACTTACATTTTCATCATCACATGACCTCAAATCTTTCATTTTTTTTAACCAGTCAAGTCAATTAAGATTTTTTTTAATTTACAATGACGGGGAAAGTGGACAAAAAACGTGAGACGAGACAAGAAGGCTAGCAGTTTGCAGAAAACATAGAAAACAGTCATGTTGAAAGAGACAGTAAAGCAGGACAACGATGACAGCAGGACAAAAAACCACCCGTAGAGAAGGTGAGGAACAGTTTCATATGTGCCTGTCAATGTCGATGCAACTCACTCCAGTCACTGGCAGCAGCAGACTGGAGCGAGCAGGGGCCAAACGAGGTTTTAAACATAGAAATGAGTTTAAAGTTGCACAAACAGATGCATCAGAGACCCAGGATCTGTCCTATTTCAGTGGTAAGAATGCAAAGGGAAGCCCAGTGTGATGCGCCGAGGAGACGGGCAAGGCTGCTGAAATATTGATAGAGCCGGCGGTGTTCTTGACCCTGGGTAGGCCTACTGGGTATAGCCTTTGTGTGTCGAAAAACACCGGGTAATCGGTAGGGCAGCCTCAGCCGTGACTGGCCATGAGCTTCAATTCCCAGGTGGGACCAGCCCAGCACCTGGGGCCCCCGGGGGGGACGGTGCACAGGGTTTGCTGCAGCATGTAGGAAATCCCCAAATACCTCCATTTAAAATGCAGACTGTGTTTTAGCAGACAGACTGATCATCGTGCTGCACAGAGAGCAGATGACATTCCTTCAGATTAAACACATACAGATTGTGTCCAGTCCCACAGCATGATGACATTATTGATCAGTTCAGTTGAATGTGATGCTCAGCTCTCTGTGTCTACAGAGACGTTAGCCTACCTGGCTAGCTGGCTAACATTAGCAACTGAACATCTTAACGTGTACACACATAGAAGCCCTGCAGATACAACATGCTTTAAAACAGAGCATGTGTTGTCTTATATACTGAAGCTATATACAGATATATATACTGCTGTCATCCAAACTCATTTGCATACGAATAGGATTATGGGAGATTCAAATTGCAGCTGAAATGTGACAATTTATAGTTGAAGTGTTTTATTAAATAGATTCTGGGCAATAAATGGTAGAATTGATTTACCATGATCAAGATTCAGAGCTACACAGGAGTGGTTTGGTTGATTTCTGTGTGTGTGTGTGTGTGTGTGTGTGTGTGTGTGTGTGTGTGTGTGTGTGTGTGTGTGTGTGTGTGTGTGTGTGTGTGTGTGTGCGTGCGTGCGTGCGTGCGTGCGTGCGTGTGTGTGTGTGGATGGAAATGAGAGCATCAGGCAGCAGGAAAGGAGAGGAAGTGTTGGCATTGTGAGAATAATGAATTGGATGTCAGTCATTATGCCTCACTGGTATTTAAGGATCAGCTGATTACTTCACATCCTGAAATAACTTCTAATTCTCTGTTCTTTATTTCTGTGGACATTGTGGCTGAATAAAGATAAGGGCATGATAGATGTGCATGAAGTAGTTAAGAGTCTGTTAGAGTCCTTTTTTGATTTCAGTGAATCACAATCCCTAATGCAAGTCGTCTTACAGAGTTAGGTCCAATTCTTAGAATTAAATTATGAGGAAGGAGCTAATGCGTGCAGCGCCTCTGGGCAAGAAGCACTCATCATTCAGAGAAAAATGTTCACTTTCCAAAGGGGATTGGAAACATGATCTTTTTCCCCATTTCGACTTTAAAAGTATTTTATGTCGGTGCTGCATTAAGGCTGGGGAGTGTGCTCTACAGTCCAATAGCTGAACTGCATTATCCTGTACTCAAAGAAGCTTGCGTCTTTTTTCTTCATCCACCAAGTATGGGGGATGCAGGAAATGCCTCTATTTTAAAACCCTCTCTGCATTAAATCGACTTCAAAGCTGGCTCGCTCTCCCGTGCCTCTCTGCTCTAATATGGATTACTGCAAGTCTGCAAGTACAGAGGGAGGCAAGTGAAAGAGAATGGAAAGGGTGATGCTTTGGAGAAAGGTTGCCAAATAAGGGTCACTCTTTGATCAGGGGGGCAGATTGGATGATGGGTATCTCAGTAGTTGTCGAAGTCCATTTGCACTCTTCCCTCTTGCCTACTTCTGCTCCACCACAGCTACTTAACTTCAATCGACCTCTGAAGCCTTTGATTCTGGCAATGGCGTCATTTTGTTGAGTTTGCACGCCAAGAATGTGCTACTGGGCCTCGGGTAAGTGCATCTTCCCCACCGAACAGATCAATGAAGCCCTCGGAGACAGTCCACCACCCGGATAGAAAGCCCATAGTCATAATTAGTGTGCAATTTGGTCGATCAGAAAGTGGAATCCTGTTGCGGTTCGCCTCGCGCTCGCTGCTGCACATCGGGGCTGGTAGAGATCCCAACCGGCGTCTCGCGGTAGGAACTCCACAAATAAAAAGTTGTCAGATCCCATTTTATTCTGCTCTGCCAATCTGTCATGAAACTGAGACTGCACATGCCTCCCCGCACACCTCAACACCTCCTCATTACTTCATTGTTCAGTTGCATCTCTGTAGCTGTCTTACATACGAGGCACCGTTCACCTCATTTTTCTTTTTTCTTCCAATATGTATTTTTATTTTGGATTGGATTGTAAATCATAAAAGTTAAAATTTCTGACATCTGATATTTTGAGAGCAGACACACTTGACTTGACTGATGCGTTTCATCCGTCACTGTACTGGCAGGACAGATTCCCGTGTTAGTTGCTAGTAATCACATTGTCTAAGGATCCTGCTCTCCGGTCCTGATTTGAGCCCATTCACAACATCGTCTGAGCTCACGGGTCTGATCACCAGTTAAACATGGATAAACGTCAATATATGGACTAAGCACTTATCTCCCTATCCACTGGGCTTCCCTCACTGTCCCGTGACTGAAAGGTAACAGGTTTGAACCCCACAACAGCCCATGGGCTCCTTCCGTAGTGTCCTTGAGCAAGCCAAACCTCTCCCTGCTCGTTGGTCGTCTCTCTGGATCGGTGCGTCGTAGCTTCATAACATGTAAACATCCATAAATGATCTAATGATCTATTTTATTTCTTGTTGTAGGATGTTAGAATGGTGGGGGGTTCAGTGTCTTGCTCAAAGGCACTTCAGCAGGGTGTGGGTTTGAATCCTGGCTCTGCTATGTTAGAGAATAATCACGGGTAAAACTTTCATTATACTTGTTAAATCTTTTTCTAATGCCATCCAACTGGTTCCTCTACAGTCAGTCAGTCACATTCCCAACATAAGGCTTGTTTTATTTGCGTAGTTAATACTTTGGTGGATTAAAGAGATGATGTTTGAGTCAGTAATTACTGTCGAGTTGAATTAATCAGTGTTGGCCCGCCTCTTCCCTCCCGAGTCACTGGAGATTTAAGATGCTGGTTTGGGGAAAGAGATAATTGTTTTAGGATAATTCAAGAGTTTTGTTCCAAAATTAGATATCAGCCATTTGATAAATGTGACACTTACAAAAGAATTAATAGGACATAAACCAATGATGGCATTTTAAAAAAACATTTAAGATATTTATTTATATTGAATAGATAAAGTGGATCCTCTATATCCTAGAGATCCTGAGTTATGGAGTGATTATATTTTATATTTCAAATGGATATATAATATATATAAATCCCCTTCTCTACCTATGCTTAGGCTTACACACACACACACACCCCACACACACACACACACACACACACCTTTTTGTTGAAAAGTGCTTTACTAATACATTTGGCTTAATTTCTGACAAACACAATATATTGGATTTGATCAGCAGCATATTAACATGAATTCATGTATTAGTTTCATGATTTCACATTAAATGCTGGTTTTATTAGCCTCTTACTGCTTCTTGCTAGCTGACACGTCCCTGTAAACCACTATGACAAACCAAAACTTGAATGAATGGACCTGAGATGAAACGGGGATTAAAGTGGACTGTGAAGATCCGCATGACCCGGCTGAGCCCAGCGTACCCGTCCAGCTCCGAGTCCAGACAGAGGCTAAATACATCATTACCTCCTTCATCTCGCTGCTGTCCTCCATGGATTACCTGTCACCACAGTCACCTTCCTTCACAGCCCATCTGCTCGCCCCAAGCGGCAGGACCACCGTCGGGTAGCTCGCCTGTTACTCGATGCTTCCCAAAGTTGTCAGGACTTCCTGTGTCAGGGATATGTGCTCCGCCCCGCCCCCCCCCCCCCCCCCCCCCGACGTGGTCCCCCTGTACCCAGGCAGCGGTCTATTGTTAGAAACGCCAGACGTTACGTGTCTACATCTCCTCTAAAAGCTTTCTGTCGTGAGCAAAACTTGTGGGAAGGTAGCTTGTGGTGTTCCAGCTTGACAAGGTGTCAGATGTGGAAGATCTCAGATGATCTGAGTCGTGGAAATGCACGGCGTACGTTTCACTGAGTCTCTATTGTGTTACAGATAACTTCACAGTCCCATCAGACCTGTGAAGAGGACAAAGGAGAAGAGATGGGATCAGGGGAGGGGAGGACTACTCTGAAATAGACCTGATCATTGAGGACAACTGAAAAGTTTAATACAAAATAAGTTTCTCGGCTTTTGAAAAAATGATGATGCCTACAAAATGATCGCTGGCGTGAAAGTGAAGCAGCTTCTGTTTTTACTGCTAGAGTTTTAGAGTTTTTTTAGAGAGTAGAGTTGTTTTTTTTTCATTTCAAATTCACAAGATGACACCTATGACATCAGCAACACATCAAAACAGGTGATGGGACTTCAAAAAGGACGGCTTGGTTGAATATTGAAGGTATGAAGGTATGCAGGTTTGTGCAGTAGCATTATCAAAACTGGCCAAAAATGCAGTTTGATCATTTTTAAAAAACACATCGGTTCGAACCATTCGAATATCTCTCTTTGCGCATTATGTCCATAAGAGGGCAAACCAATACAACGAGAGACATAACTACTATAGGTATATTTATTTCAACATGTCTTTTAAAAGATCGACATACCTACACATTTCAAAATAAACTAATAATGTCCTATACCGTAAAACCTCATTTAAAGACCGTAGCTCTCTCTCTCTCTCTCTCTCTCTCTCTCTCTCTCTCTCTCTCTCATGCAGTGCATTCAGACAGCCGCGGTAGTACGTTTTTGTTTTTTTTCACAATCGAATGTTTTTTTTTTTTACAATTCGATTATATAATAAATTTTAGAATATTCGTTGGCAGCCCTTGTGACCAGACAGTTGCTGGTTTGAATCCCCATAAATCCTCAGCAACTCTGGGCAGGTAAAGTGGTTCTCCACTCTCCCCTCTAATGTTGAGGGGCCCTTGAGCAAGGCACCTAACCCCATCTGCTCAGTTGTACTGGTCAGCTCCCAGTGGAACCAGTATACCAAATATTACAGACTTGAAATGTCGACTTTCCTTGAAGTGAAAAGCTGGAAGACTGAAAGGAGCCCAAGGCAACGAGATCCAAAGAAACCTGCAACATTACATAAACACACACACACACACACACACACACACACAGTAGCATGTCTGTTAGAGTTCCCCTCGAGAAGCCACCCCTCCCTCCAGATGAAGTGGAGGAATTCAAGCCTGCTAGATATTGCAGGTGAGCCACGATGAGTCGAAGGGGGAGCCTCAAAGAGAACAGGGAGACGGCCGTCCAGTCTCCTCTTTGTTGAGCATTAAATATTAAAACGGGCCTAATGAGAATCTATTTCTGGTGACTCTTGGTGGGGGGCTAGAGTCTGAACCAAACACTACACCAGCGGATTTCACTGATTAGCCCCTCCTCTCTGGCTGAAGGTGTGTCAATCGGTGAAATCAGCTGGTGTAGTGTTTGGTTGGTGGTGATGGAGATGAGTGAGGGGTGAAAGTTACTCATTACGTTTTCCCACGCAGATTTTTGCCAAATGGTACACGCGCCAAAACGTCCCAACATCATTGAAAAGACTATTTCAGTCAAACATGAACACAGACTGATAATGTAGAATATACATATCCTATTGATTTATTGTTTTTCAGTGTAAAAAGGAGCATTTTCTTTAGAAGACACCATCACCGTCTAAGTGACATAACTGTGCAGCAAAGTGTTTTTTCTCTCTTAGGATTTGTAAAAACACTTTTTCATCCAAATGATTTGACTGACGGCATGTACTACCACAACGCTCATCCCACTCATGGTTAGAGGAAAGTGATATGTCCTGTCTCTCCACTTTGATTAACTGTTGATATACTCCTGGTGACGAATGACTCATTCAAAGAGATCTCGCCTACCGTTCCTCTCCTATAGAGCAGCGGGAGTTTTCTCTGTAGTAAAGACAAGGTACACATTCAACCTGAACCTCCACTGAATACTTCATCCCACAATAAGTTGAGACTGGAACTGTAGGATGCCTCAGACAAAACACAGGAGGTACCACACTGTGAGGCGAATGGTTGCGCACTGGGTTAGAAAAGCGGGTTCATTACTGAAGTGCTCTTGGGCATCTGCGTCACAAAATACATATTTGAGATGAATTTTCACCCTTGAGGTTCCCTTAAGCAAGATACATAACTCCCATTCGCTCCAACAGAGCTGCTCAGTGGCCACCAGTAGAAGGCTGGTTGTACTGGGCAGTTCCCAGTGTGAATGTGTGCAACGGTCCGTCAACATTCCCTGGAGAAATAAAGGTTAAATCTGCTCTGGTCAGATTTGACTGTAACCCTCCTGTCGTCTCCTCAGTCTGAACCAGGAAGTGATACTGCAGCAGAGCAGAGCGTCCCATCCCCACTACCTGAGACCGCAGATTCACCCTATTGGTCCAAATTCAATCCTGGTGTCGGTCTGGTCACTGGTGGGAAATCTTCTCCACACAGGAAGTGACCGATCCAGACTGAAGAGGGAAATCCAGAAGAGGAAGCTAGACTCACCAACGGTAGATCTTTGGTTTCTTTGGTATGAAGCATCACAGACCGTCAGGAAAACCAGAAATCCTCCGTCTGTTTGCTCTCACGCGTCCATCAAACCCTTCACTGAACTTAGTCTTGATCTGTGACTTCAGCTGTGACTCAAGGATATGACTCTGTGTTAAGTTCCTGAGCTAAATATTAGGAGGGCTGATGATCAATAAGTAATAAGTGTGTGTGTGTGTGTTTGCTTGTATGCGCTGATGTTTGTCCTGTGATCTACAGACCCACAATCAGCGGAGGCCGAGGGGAGGTGGGGTGAGCGTTCTTTAAATTCGAGGTAATACGTTTAATCAATCACTCCCTTCACTCCCTGCAGCCCTCCTGTCTGCTTTAGAGAGCGCAGGATCAATACGGCACATTAAGTAATATCCTCGGATTATTGACTTGTGTCTTGACTAACAACGGAGCGCGATCGCATCAGCTTTATAGCACAGAGTACACATGTCAACGGGCGTCACGATCAATGGCGAGGTTAGCGCTGATGGAGTTCTTCACTGCTGGAGGAGTGGTGGAGCAACGCACACGCACACACACACACACACACACACACACACACACACAGGACACTCATATTAAGTACAGATGCAGACGTCCCAGCCTGCTGAAGGAACTGGGAGGAATCAATATCTGCTCTCATTTTAGCTGTCAGAAGTTACAGAGGATGATCTGGTAACCAGTCTGTAACTAGTCTGGTAACTAGTCTGTAACTAGTCTGGTAACTAGGATGACAACACACACACACACCTTCTTTATCTTCTTCCTCTGATCATGGTCATGTTGTCTTGTTCATATATAGAAAACACATTTACACAATCACATGCTTTGATTTTGGATCCATCTACTGTCATCTACTGTCTAACACTAGCCCCGGTTAATAGCTAGCATGCTAACCCCAACCCGAACCATAACCCTAACCCTGTTAACAGCTAGCATGCTAACCCTGACCCTAACCTTTCACCTTGGTTCAGGTGGTTTACTTCTTCTTCTTCTCAGTGTTTAAAAGGTACAATGTGAACCCAGGGAGCAATGACACAATCACAGTGGAAATGCAAACTTGACGACAGATAGCGTCATGTGGTTTGGATTATTTCAGTTTAGGGTTAAACTACAAATTCGGTTTACTGGCATGGTGGCATGGTGACATGGTGACGCTGCCAAAGTACGAGAAACACAATATAGGTACATCTATACGGTATATCTAACCGAGGCCGGTCCTAGGGGGGTGTCAGGGTAGGTGAAAATGAATTTATTTTAGCCTATTTTAGGATATAGCCAACCAGAGAGGTTGGTAACTACTGATTGGCTGGTTCGGTCCCATGGTGTGCTTGCTAGATAGTTTGTTGTAGGCTACTGAATGGTTTTGAACCTGTGTTGTTGTCAGAGCATCCAGTCAGCCACGATGCTTCTCTCTCATCTCTGTCTGTCTGTCTGTCTGTCTGCCTGCCTGTCTGTCTCTCTCTCTCTCTCTCTCTCTCTCTGACTCCATAACACCCTCTCCTGTCAAACTGTGCAGCATCTCTGATGTGCAACACTGAGGTGAATGGAGGCTGCAGCATGCTGCTGACAGCTAATTTACAAGAAATGAAAACTGTTGTTTGAACTTGTGGAGGGGATCATGGGAGTGCTGCTGCAGGTGAAGGAGGGATCAGATCCCTTCTGATGTGGCCGAGCGTAGAACAAGCCCCCGACTCTTCCATGTATTAACACACAGGTTCTGTCATGGCTTTGACCACACCTGCATTTGGTTTGTTTCAGTTCACTGCTCACTTCAAAACCTGATCTACCATGATGGACCTGTCTGCTGTTCTCTGCTGTTCATACCTACCTGTCTCCTGCCTGCCCCTGGGGAACTTCACCCTAAGACTGGATACCTCTTGGAGTCTACACCAAACCTCTATTTTGCACATGTCCCATGCCATTGTCACAATAAATTCTTGTAACCGTAATTGAACTTTAGTTACCTTGACTGATTGCACTGTAAAGTCTGGAAGCACAGCCAGTGTTGTTGTTGGTCTTTGTTAGCAGGTCCAGTAACAAGGTCTTGGTTTGTTGTGGTGTCATTCAACAGGATGCTGTGGATGCTCTGAGTGGAGGCAGGCCTGCCAGATAACTGCAGCTTTATTTCAGCTATCTGTTCACACCGTTTCAGTCCCTCACAGTGCATTTGATTAATTCTAACCCTGCAGCAATTTCATGGAAGAGGACCTCCAAGAGGACACATTGCTAACTTACTTTAGATGAATTGTGATGGAGTACAAATGAGAACAAGTACACTAGGATCTGAATTATCAATACTAGAAGGGATAAAATTGGACATTCCCACCATTCCCAACTGGTCAACTGGTGCAACTGGTGCTACTGGTCAACTGGTCAACTGGTGCTACTGGTGCAAGTTTTAGAAGTATGTATACAGTATGAAATAATATGGATGATCTGCAGTGTTTTTATCATTTGTGTAAATGAGCCAAATTGAACTGAACTGAACTAATGA
This sequence comes from Hoplostethus mediterraneus, assembly GCA_034670385.1. Taxonomy (NCBI): domain Eukaryota; kingdom Metazoa; phylum Chordata; class Actinopteri; order Trachichthyiformes; family Trachichthyidae; genus Hoplostethus; species Hoplostethus mediterraneus. Next base: position 18,143,164 of record JAXDDW010000003.1, on the reverse strand, counting down.
ATGAATGAATGAATGGAGGAATTAATGAATGAATGGAGGAATGAATGAATGAATGAAACCAGTTATCATGTACAAGAAAATACATACATTCATATTCAAATTCTATGCTAAAAATATTCATGATATTCCTTCAGAAACAGAAAAACCCAGAAAAATATTTCTGGATAAAAAGAACTGGAGCAAATATAACAAACTTCTCGAATCCTTTCAGATCCTAGACGCTGTCCTGTGGAACAGACAGACAGACAGACAGGCAGACAGACAGACAGACAGACACACAGACAGACAGACAGACAGGCAGGCAGGCAGACAGACAGACAGGCAGGCACACACACAGACATACAGACAGGCAGTCAGACCATGTCCACGTATTCATACTGCTATTATGACCCCAGCTGTGTCCCAGGGGTCATGTCAAGGTCAGGGGTCATGTCAGGGTCAGGGTGCTTACTTCTTACTGCAGATTATTACCCCACAAGCTCATATCCTTTCTCTCTCTCTCACACAAGTACAAGCTTGTTCTGTCTGTCGTTTCTATTCTCCTCATTTTTATCTGTTTTTGTTTTGTCACAGTCCAGTTTGTTCAAAGGCTCTAAAAATAAACTTGACTTGATGTGACTTGACTTGGTTCAAGTCCCTTCAGGCCTTTCCCTGCATCTATCTCGCATTAATACTGCAGATGGTTATTCCTCTAACATTACGCAGTCAAATCAAATTAGTTTGTTGTCCCGTACAACGAGACAAAACTCTGGTGTCTCTCAACCGACCAGATCCCAGATCAGTAACGTCCCACGTCAATTAAATATTTCCAATTAAAGCCTCTTGTGCGGCAAGCATGCGGTGAAACGTGACTTTTACAGGGGTTGCATCGGTGACAGCACAAGGACAAGACCAGAAACATGTCGTTGCTGCATAGCACCCAAAGGAGAGGAGGCTGGATGAATTACAAGTACATTAATAAAATCAATAGATGGATGTATCCAAGGTGACTGATGCAGTACCATGTTGTCAGAGGACTTTAATTCCCATCCAGCAGACAGCATCCTCAAACTGTCACTGGATGAACCTTCACCCATCCGGTCCAGTGGGATCTTTCATAAATGATGATGTGGGAAATGAGATTTTATCATATAACAACATCATGCACATCTCCGGTAATAACAGGGTGTCTCCAAAAGCGTGTTCAGCGATACTGACCTTTTGTCTCTCGGCTCCAAAGCTCCAAAGCATACTTATTTAACACCAGCCGAACGGACACCTCTCTCCAATTTGCCATTTCTTTTAATGGATGAAAGTTACTGGAGGTGAAGTGGTCCTTGAGTTGGTTTTCAAAAGCTTTTCGGCATGAAAACCAAAGTAGAACAGACTCAGGCTTTCAGAAGCATCTGTCAACACACATCGCCTCAACGCCGAGTGTGCTGACAACCTCCAGACAGGAATAAGACTCAATCCAGATGTTCGCCTTCACCCACAAGTGACTGTGATGGCTGTTATACAAGACTCCTTAACCCAGAGCCTCCGTTAGCTTCCGTTAGCCTCCGTTAGCTTCTGTTAGCTTCCACTAGCCTCCTCCTGCATCTTTTCACAGAGCTGGAAAGCAGGTACCTACCTCACAGATTTCAATTGTTTCCCTTATTTCAAAAAGCAGTACGGTTGTAATGATTGTTAAAGTTACAACATACAACTTTTCTCGTGGAGGCAGCAGACTGTTGTTCGTCCCTCCTCCTCGAGGTGGCGCTGATGTCCACCGTGTTTTTAACATTTCAGGCCGAATCACAATTCACCGCTTGGGGGTGAATTGGGGTGTCCCAATACTCTTGTGATCGAGGGGTAGGGCCAAGTGCGAGGGCTACATGGCCCTCCAAACGGAGATTTTTCAGGGGCACACTTCAAACCAAGGGCTAGGAGAAATCTCCCAGAATGACCTGCGAATCAACTGGAAGATCATGGGGACCGCTACACTACCATCCAAAGTGAACCACAAATGTAGTATTTTCTTCGTTAATAAAGATTTTAAAAATATTCTAACCGTGGTATTATCTTAGTTTAATGTCGTTTCAATGTATTATAGACCCGTTTCTTTATAACAAGCATAACAAAAAATCGCTAATATGCCGATGTCTGTACTTCGCTAGTTAGTTACGTTACAACATTGATTTTAGGCTGATTTGTGCATGACAGTCCCGCATTTTGACATATTTACATGTCACATTTCCCCCTTTGATGGTATATGACGCCCAAAATATAACTAAAGTCCAGCAGCGAAGTTGCTGCACTTGTTACGGCTCTTCTAATATCAGTGCAGACTGGCAGGGTAACGTTAGGAGCACGGCTTGCTAGACTACAGAGCACCGCTAACGCTATTCTGTGAAGAAGTGGACTGGTAATGAAGCAGTGGTCTTTTTTATTTGATGACTTGTTTGATCGATTAGTAGCGTGAAAGGTATAAATTGTGAACGAATCGCGAGCGTCCATGTTTTTCTATCTCCATCAGATGAACGGCAAATGTCACTGTGATAATACCATTATTGCCATAGTAATCTCCGATAACAAACTCGTCCCATCTGCTTATGTAAACGTCATCGATGACGTATCAGGGTCTTGAAGGGTTGTCCCAATTCTTAGGGAGAGATTTATACCACTACCCCTTGTGACTCTGTTCCTAGGGCCAAGCCGAAGGGCCAAGCGAGGCCAAGCCGAAGCCGTAGGGGTGAAAATGAGAAATGGGATTCGGCCTTAGCTTCACTGTTCTTTCTTCCTGCTTTCCTCCATTGTTGTTGTTGCTGTGACTTCCTGCTCTCTGGCTGCTAGCCTCACCTTGATAGCCACAACCAGCTCACCTCTGGCCACGCCCACCTGACACGCCCACAGCAAATGCACCAGGCACCAAAATGTCTCAACATCATTGAAGAGACTTTCAGTCAAAAAGAGGATTTAGACGTGAGCACACAGACTGGTAACAGAATATATCCTGTCGATTTACTTTATTTTATTGTGAAAAGCTGCATATTGCTGATTTAGTGTGTTAAGTTGCAGCAGTGTGACTCCGCCCACGTTCCTCCTGACTGGCCAATGAAATGACACATTTGTTCACCTCTGGTTGTACTGCGCTACAGTATATGACTGTACATGGTGGGACACTGTGGCGAGGAGAGGAGACGGGGGACAGAATAGGAATGTAATTATGGGATGGATGGCGGAGGGCAGAGGTGAACCATGAAGTGCACGGCTCAGCAGATTCCACAACACTGCTCGCTTGTCTTCCGCCGACCTCTGACCCCGCCTGTCCGAGCTTTCATCGCCACGGCCTCCATGGTGTCCCCAAAAAGGCTCAGCTCCAAACTGTACGTGCACAGAAACAGAGCATGGGCACGCACACACACACACACACACACACACACACACACACACTAATACACAGAAATTGAGAGAGAGCCCTGGAAAATGAATGCTTTCAAATCTCTGTGACTCTGACTAAGACAGTCAAGGAAAAACAGAAGATCAGCATATGCACAAACATGTAAAGACACACATACACACACACACACACACACACACACACACACATACACACACACACACACACACACACACACACACACAGAGGTAGCTGTCGTCCTGCTTCATGCGGCGTTCATAGCAGTTCTTTGTTGTACTGGAGAACCAGATTTCTATCATTTCAAGACTAAACGTCATCAGGTTTCCTCAGACCTCTACTAGGTGAGTATGGGAAGGAAAAACTTCAACGTTTCACAGGAAACATGTAGGCACTGTGCAAAAGTGAAAGACTATTCATGTTGTGGTAAACTTGACAGGATGTATCCTGTCTGTCAGACCACTTCCTGTTTCTTTACATCTGGTTCTGAATGTCCAATAGCAATGTGAGCAAAAAACAAACTCACTTCACTGAATCATAAAGATTGCAATGAAACAAAACTGCAACAAGCCTCTTCTTTGTTGTCACTGGAAAACATCTACCACAAGGTGGAAGACAGACAGGTGGAAGACAGACAGGTGGAAGACAGACAGGTGAATATACAACGTTGAAATAACACTTTATTAACCCACCTCTAGATCTCTGTCCTCTCCTCTCTGATCTCTGGACCCCAACAGTGATCAACCTCTACCAGGTCATGAAGCTTCTCCATCTGCTGTTCTGAACACCCGGTGTCAGGTAGGTCTTTCCTGGGAGAAACCCTCTGGAGACAGGAAGTGATGCGTTTTACGTTTCAACACAAGAAGAACTGGGTAATTAGCATGAGCAGCGATAGCCACCGTGGCTGAATAGACAAAGAAAAGAGCGCCATCAACAAAATCCCTGGAGAAAGACGTCACAGTACTGGACACACTGTTTGATTGACAGGTGATCCCTGGACTAGATGAAAATATCGATGAAAGACGAAATTTCAATGAATCCCATTAATTTCATTTTGAATTCATTTTCACTTTCAACGCAGGTTTGATTTTGTCACTGGAAGTACGTAGGACACCCCCCCCCCCCCACACACACACACACACACAACCTTTCCTAAAGTTTGGCAGCTAAACACTCGATACCAGACCAGCCTTGTTGAAATTGCCATTGAGTTTTTTATTACGGCCCTAATGGAGAGTAATGAGCAGAGGGTCATGCTTGGCTGGGCTGACCCCTCCCCCCCCCCCCTCCCCCCTTCACACTCCATACACCCAGCAGTCCTGATTGGTTGAGACAGCCCTGTAACGCTTGCTGCCCTGCATTCTGATTGGCTGAGGGAATAGGTAGCTAGGTCCTGTCCTGCAGCTTCATCTTTGCATCCCAACTCCTCTTCCTCCTTCTCCTCCCCCTCTTCATCCTCCTCATCCCCCCCACCTTGTCCTCTTGTTGCCCTTCATCCTCCTCCTCTCCCTGTTCATCCTCCTGCCCCTCTTCTTCATCCTCCTCTACCTCTTCACCCTCCTCCCCCTCCCACTCCCCCTTCCTCTTCCTCCTCCTTCTTGTCTTCTCCCCCTCTTCATCTTCACCCCCCCCTCTCCCTCTCCTCCTTCTGTAACCCTCACACTTCTCCCCCTCCTCTCATTCCTTTTCTTCCTTCCCTCTCATCATCTCATCCATTCCTCTTCTTCTCCTCCTGCTCTTCACCTCCTTTCCTCCTTCCCCTCCCCTACTTCTTCTTCTGCTCCTCCCCTTCCTCCTCCTCCTCCCTCTAGCCCTCCTCTTCCTGTGATCAATAAGAGTCCAGTCAGTCCTTCCAGATCTGGAAACCCCGAGGCTAGCGTCCGTGAAACCTCAAAGAAATGTAAAAAAGAAAGAAAGAAAAAAAGAGAGAGAGAGAGAGAGAGAGAATGGGGAGAGGAAGACAGGCAGAGAGACAGACAGGTATTCCTACTATGCTTGTTGTATGAAGGTTTCCTGATGCTGAAATGAAGACAGATAGAGAAACAAGCAGCAGCAGCAGATCTGAAATGACAGAAGCGCTAACCATGATGAATCACTGGGTGACAAAATGCCGTCGTTCTGTTTTATTACTTTTTGTTCATTCCTCCTTCCATTGGACGCCGTGATGAGGACTGGCAACAGGAAATGGACAAATGTGTCCTGAAATCTTTTTCGGTAACTGGTTGGTTTTATAACATATTCATGTGTTTCTACTGTAATACATACTGTTTACGGACCATACATGAAATCAAATGAAACTACCTAGATCCTGGTGAGGAAAAAAATAATAACATACAGAGAATAAGACAAACTGAAGATCATTTAAAACAAATAAATACAACAATTGATTACAGCAAGCAGACTAACAGAGCAAGAGACCAGCCTGAAGTCTTGGCCATGCAGAGAAGCTCTGGAACCATCAGTGGCTCCTCCTGGTTTCTGGGTTGAAGCTGCTGGCATGTCCGACAGGCCATTTGTTCTTCGTCCCTTGTTGTCATTCTTGGCTGGAAGGAACTTTCCCTGGCATGTGGTTTTTGTACGCTGCAGCTCCTGTTGGGCGAAATGTAGTTTCTGCAGCATTGGGATGGTGATCCTTTCTCCGGCCTAACCCCTGGATCAGTCTGGGGTCTGCCTGCCTTCTCTCCGAGCTTCAGCTGCAACTTCTCGTCTTTCTTTACTTCTTCCTTCAGCTGCTCCAGGATGCCTGCATCCTAGCATAGACTACCTTCTCACCTGTGAGGTGATCCATCTCTGTATTGTGATCCTGTATGACAGCTTATGTCAGCCTGTCTTTTCCAGGCATGTAGGTGATATCTACGTCACAGCGCTGTAGCTGGAGTAGCATCCTCTGAGAACTCCTCCAGCGGTTTGTGGTCAGACTGAACATTCATCTACATAAACAGCCAATACTATGTCCAACAGCTCTTTGTCTATTGGCGCGTACTTCTGTTGACACCCTCTTGCAGGAGACATGTCCATCTTTTGATGAGTAGTTTCTTTGGATCAAAGAAGAGGAGCATTTATAAGAGCTTCTTTCAGTCAGGCCCTGGTTGCCGTTGCCACACTGTAACTTTGTAGTAGCAGCTGAGTGCTGCAATTATGGAGGCCTCACCTGGGATGAAATTTCACCAGGTATTTGGTAATGCCAGGTCTACCTCAGTAGTGACAATGTGGCCCATGTCCATTCGCTTCTGTTGAGATAGGCAACTTAGACAGTCATGACTGAAAGTTTGTGGACCCTTTGTGCAATTATAGGAATGTAGAGTTTTTACCATGCAATCCTTATTTTCTTATCTGAAATAGAGGATCTATATTAAACACTACACTGCATGTAGTTAAGTGAAAATAGTTGAAAGGGAATTAGTGCAAATCCAAGTAAACTTGCATCAATTACATCAAGTAGGTCAGTAGAATCAGGGGGGTGAATAATTGGGTATGAAGTTAAAGGTCAAAGGTCAGATCTTTGGGGATGAGTCTGCTCCCATAAATATGGCTGTTCACCAAGACGATGATCCTCAGCATCCAAACAAATCTACCAGAGAAAGACTGAGGAAGAAGAAGTTCAGTGTTTTGGAACTGACCTCAATCCAGCTGAGATGCTGTCAGGACCTGAAGCCCTCAAACCTTCTGAGTTGGTGGAAATCCTCCAGGAAGATGAAGGAGACGGAGGCTCTAGGAGATGTTTTCCTGAGTCATCCTGATAAAGGAGGAGCCACAAGTTACTGGTTGAAGGATTCACATGATTTTGTTAAATAAATAATAATAATTTTGTTATTAACAATTAATGTACAAGATATGTATTTGTGCATGTTATTATCTGGGATATCTTGGAGATGAAGATGTGAGGTTTAGATCAGGATTTTATCAGGTTATTCCTCTATAATGTATTAAATAATGGCCAGCCCCTGTAGTGTTCACAAACCTTCAAGCATGATCGTACATTTCGAGACACAATCAGCTGTTACCCAGGAGCTGAGGACCTCCAACACGGTCGCCAGAGGATATTACTTCACCTGAAAGCCCTCTGCACTGCAGACACACAGCCACATGCTGTGGACGGGCTGTGGTTATCTTACAAGCAATTCCAAATGCAATTGTAGGTTGCAAGCCTGGAGAGTCAAGCAGAGTAGTGTGTGTTTGTGTGTGTGTGTGTGTGTGTGTGTGTGTGTGTGTGTGTGTGTGTGTGTGTGTGTTAGTGTGTGTGAGAATGTCTGTCCTGTTTAATGTTGCCTAGTGTTTGTTGTTGATTGTAATCTGACTCCTGTTCCTACCATCCTATTTATGAAAAGTCTTTATACACTCAACCATCTGACTGTATAGATAACATGTATAGTTACTGTCTATATAGATGATGTATAGTTACTGACTATTGAATGTAACGTTGAATAGAATACAGATAGAATAGAAATGTACAATTTTGTGATGCTGCACCAATCCAAACCGCTACCGCCACCGAGTATGTTCAGGTCTATGTTGTAAACAGCTGTGTGACTGACCTGGTCTTCACAGGAGGAACGTCACCCCCAAAACCGACACCAACATCCCACTGCACCGGGTCCCAAAATAGAGCCCTAAAAGTCATTCCAGCGGTTATTCCCATTTGATGTGAAACATTGGGACCGCTCATTACAGCAACGGCCACCAGACCCGACCAGCCACCAAAACAGGCCAACAACAGCATTCCTCTGCTCATTCCTCCGACAAGGTCGTCCTGCAACATGCTGTCATCATCATTAGCGAAGGTGCTTCGTTTTCAAGAAACAAAAACAATGACGTCGGCGTAAAAATAACACGACATTAAACTAAACGGGTGCAACCTTTCTCCTTCCCGCTCCCCCTCCCTCTCCCCCGTTAGCGGATAATAAATAAAGGAAATAAGCCGGGGAAAACCTCATTAATATCACTGAAGGTGTGTTTCAGTGGCTAAGAGCCCCAGGAGGCCGCCCCTATTTATTTAGAAAATGAATGCAGAAGGCCAGTCGGGTCTGTAGCTCGGACCGCTGCAAACGCTGCAATCTGTCCACAGCAGCAGTTTTTCCTCTCCTGCCCAGCGGGCTCCCCAGCCTGAGCCCGACCACCAGGAATCTGTGTGTGTGTGTGTGTGTGTGTGTGTGTGTGTGTGTGTGTGTTAACGTGACCTTGGCTGGGGCTAATTATATGGAGGACACAGGGGGAAAAGCACGTTTCCCAGCCTCTAATGATTCATAAACAATTTTAACAGGCTTGAACTCCATCATGACCTTAATTAGTCTGGGATCCTTCACTGGAGAGTCCGACATACATGCACTCTCTCACACACACACACACACACACACACACACACACACATAATCCCAGAGCGGGGGAGGCGGTGGTGGGTTGTTCATCTTGCCCAGCGAGGGGCAGAAATGAGTCGTCCTGCTCTCTGACTACCGAGAGGCTGATGACTGTAAGTACTGTCCAGCCAGCGCAGCCTCGTCCATCCAGGGTGGCTTCACACCAGGCTACATGCTAGCATGCTAGCTGACCACTCAAAGCCTAACCAACCACTGTGGAGAAACTTTGAACATTGGATTGGGCTAGTAAAATGGTAAAAGTGGCCGGTGAATGTCCACCCCTCAACCAGTACTACATATATAAAGAGTACATATAACAATGGTATGTACGGCCTTCCAATACCATGACATTATACATTATAAAGCTACAATATGATTTTTTTTAACAGGAAGTGTATTGTTAGCCTTACCCTCATCTTGATGAGTCTGAACTCTGTCTGATGATCCAGCACCACTAACTTGCTACGTCGACAACATAGCCAACTAGCTAGCATCCTAGCTGTCTAACAGTACACCAGCAGTATCCAAAGCGACTTACAATAAGTGCATTCAACATAGGTAGGCAAGAGAACTATTAGTCACCAGAAATCGTAAGTGCATTTCCTTCCTAAACAAGCAACTACTTTTTACCTACTTTTTAATTAAACTAATTAGACAAATAAGTGAAGTAAATAAACAAGAGCTAATAAACAAGAGCTAATAACAAGAGTTCAGACAAATAAGCAAGTGCTAAGAGGAAGGGTCAGGGCAGTTTTCCTGAAGAGGTGGGTTTTCAGCCTGCGGCGAAAGATGGGCAGTGACTCAGCTGTCCTGACATCAGTGCGAGTTCATTCCACCACTGTGGGAGCCGTGACCGGGTAGATCAGTCCCCAGGGGCCTCTGAGCGAAGGGGCAACCTGTCGCCTCGAGGCAGCAGAGCAAAGTGGTCGGGCGGGGGTGTAAGGCTTGACCATAGACTGGAGGTAAGAAGGCGCTGTTCCTTTCACTGCCCTATAGGCTAGCACCAGGGTCTTGAACTGGAATCCTCCTGATGTTGTAGAGGAGGAATTTGCAGGAGCGTGTCACTGATGCGATGTTTGCCGAGAACGACAGTTGGTCGTCCAAGGTCACACCCAGATTCCTTGCAGTCCGAGTCACTACAGCATTATCGATGGTGATGGCCAGGTCTCGGTGCGGACAACCCTTACCCTGGAGGAACACCAGCTCAGACTTGTCCAGGTTGAGCTTCAGGTGGAGCATCGACATCCACTCCGAGATGTCTGCTAGGCATGTGTCAGATGGGGGAAATGACAGGATCAGCTGGGTGTCATCAGCATAGAAGTGGTAGGAAAAGTCATGAGAGTGGATAACAGAACCAAGAGGAAAAAAAGAACCAAGGACCCAGAACCGAACCTTGCGGAACCCCAGTAGTCAGCCTACGTAGTTCTGACACAGACCCTCTCAGCGTCACCTGGTAGGAGCGACCTGTCAGGTAGGATGCAAACAGGGAGAGTGCAGAGCCTGAGACACCCATCCCCTCAAGGGTGGAGAGGAGGATCTGGTGGTTCACCATGTCAAACGCTGCAGACAGGTCCAGGAGTATCAGGACAGAGGAGAAAGAGTTCACTCTAGTGGCATGGAGCGACTCTGTCACTGCCAGGAGGGCAGTCTCGGTCAAGTGACCCACCTTGAACCTGGACTGGTGGGGGTCCAAGAGGTTGTTCTGGTGGAGGTAATGTAATGTAATGTAATCCCCCCCTACAATGTAGCCTAACCACGGTACCAGAGCAGTATAGGGACATTGAAAATACACTGCACTGGCCTTTCACACGCCTTTCAATCAAACAACATGGCACACAGCAATTAATAACAGCAATACAAAATAAAATACAAAAAGGAAGTTGCACTGAAGAGGTGATGAGGACTGAACTGACGTTCCAAGACAGAAGAGGGTGGAAACATGACTCCAGAATCCTGTGGCGCAGGCCATGCCATGACACGCCTTTGAATAACAAACGGAAAACAGAAAATTAACACCACGTACAGCATAACGTTAAAACAGTAAAACTTCATCACGCCTTTTCACAGAAGAGGCTGCAGGCACTTGCCACTCTACAAAAAGCAACACTCATACACTGTCCGTTCAGCACCACATAAAAGTCAGCAATAAAAAACAACATACAAATACAATACAAATAGATATATACCTTATTGCTGTCCCAATGTCCTTTTGCTTGAATGTGTATTTTTCCTGTCTTTTCATAAAACTGTGCACAGTTCATGTGGTAGTTGAGGAGTACTTGGACCAGAGCTGAATCATGAGGCTGATCCTCATGATCCTCATGATCCTCATGATCCTCAGACTGGAATTGAACCCCCAACCCTGGCAGTGTCTGTGCCTTGCTCTCCACAGGGAATTGAACCCCTAACCCTGGCAGTGTCGGTGCCTTGCTCTCCACAGGGAATTGAACCCCCAACCCTGGTGGTGTCGGTGCCTTGCTCTGTACAGAGAATTGAAGCCCCAACCCAGGTGGTGTCAGTGCCTTGCTCTCCACAGGGAATTGAACCCCCCACCCTGGCGGTGTCGGTGCCTTGCTCGCCACAGGAAATTTAACCCCCAACCCTGGTGGTGTCGGTGCCTTGCTCTTCACGTGGAATTTAACCCACAACCCTGGCAGTGTCAGTGCCTTGCTCTCCACAAGGAATTGAACCCCCAACCCTGGTAGTTTTTATACTGATTTTATACTGATCTTTCAGCCTCAACTTGAAATTTGCATTCTCCTCTTCTCTTTGAGGAGGAAGTGATGTTAATGAAACTTATGAAAAGATAGATTAAAACCTGATTGGACGCCATATTGTCGCCTCTGCTCTGAAACAAGTGAGACAGGAAGACCTCAAGTCCCCCGTCGCCATGGCAATTAGCCACCAAACAGAGCCCAGGGTTCAGGAACCTGGATTACATATTTAATCTACTGCAAGCAGAGAGAGTCACCCTGCATACTGATGTGTGTGTGTGTGTGTGTGTGTGTGTGTGTGTGTGTGTGTGTGTGTGTGTGTGTGTGTGTGTGTGTGTGTGTGTGTGTGTGTGTGTGTGTGTGTGTATGTGTGTGTGTGTGTGTTTGTGTGTTTGTGTGTGTTTTAATACTTGGTCCAACTGTTTGTCCTAGAGTGTTTGTGTATGCGTCTGTGATGTGTATGTGATGTGTCCTTGTGTGTGTGTGTGTGTGTGTGTGTGTGTGTGTGTGTGTGTGTGTGCGCGTGTGTGCGTGTGTGTGTCGCTTGAGTCAATGTTTGTGCAAACACTGGTGGTCAATATCCAGAGGGCTGATGGGTATTTGAGTGCAGATTTGATAGTTTTGTAGGTCATACAAGTGTGTGTGTGTCTGTGTGTGTATGTGGGGGGGCCAACACACACACACACACACACATGTTTGAATCACTATACTTGTGAGGACCTTCCACATTTATTCTCTAACTTCTAACCTTCCTTCCTTCCACTTTCTGGGTACTATCATCACCCAGGACCTCCGGTGGGAGCTGAACAGCTCCATCACCAAAAAAGCACAGCAGAGGATGTAGTTCCTGCAGCAGCTAAGGAAGTTCAACCTGCAGTTAATGATGGTGCACTTCTACACCGCCATCATTGAGTCCATCCTCACCTCCTCCATCACCATCTGGTACGCTGCTGCCACTGCCAAAGATAAGGGCAGACTGCAGCGTGTCATGTGATTGGCTGCAATCTGCCATCTCTCCAGAACCTGTACACCTCCCGGACTCGTGCAGGTAAGATTGTAGCCGACCCCTCCCACCCCGGACACAAACTTTTTGAGTCACGCCCCTCTGGCAGGAGGCTGCGGTCCATCAAGACCAAAACCTTTTTTATTTTATTGTTATAATTGTTACTTATAATAACTTTTCATATATTTTAGTGTGAATTTTTATATTGTATTCTTGAACTTTGCCTTCTACAGTACTTGCTTTTATTCTTGTTTTGGTTTTATTCTTCTCTTGTTATGTTTATTGTTATGCACCGAACACCACCATCAAATTCCTTGTATTTGAAAACCTAATTGGCAATAAAACCGTTTCTGATTCTGAAAATACATTGTTAATCCAACACACACACACACACACACACACACACACACACACACACACACACAAACGCAGCTTCCTCCCTGACTCTTCTTCTTCGAGGCTGTGAACCCGGCTAACGGCCACCTGGCTAGAGGCCACCCGGCTAGCAGCCACCCGGCTAGCGGCGATGTCTCCTGGGCTCCAGACACCCTTAAAAGCCTCAATCTATTACACACAAAGGCTGGAAGGGGAAAGATAGAGCGAGCTTGAGAGACTATGTGTTTCTGAGAGAGAGAGAGAGAGAGAGAGAGATTGATCTGAACGGGTGGCTGATGCCCTGGGCGGAGGTTTTTTGCAAGGCCTCATGGGTAAAGGGAAATAGCTCTCGACTCCAGAGGAAACCAAGGGAGAAGCATTCATCAGAGAGACAGAAAGAGACAGACGGGGGAGGGGGGGTGGCAGACAGACAGGCAGGGTAGGCGGTGGGCCGTTGAAATGATCGATCCTCAGCGATAGAGTAGCTGTTTTTTTCATATAAACTAAATTCTGTTTCTGTTTGTTGGCAGTCTCAAGTCGATCATATTTTTAGGAAAACTAAACTTAAGTTTCATGAATTGATTAGGCAAAGCTAGTGAGTACAGAAAAACAGTGTAAAGATATATTGCTTCTGAGGCAACAAGATCCATCCCACGTATTTGTAGTCGCAGGTTTTCATCCTTGCATGCCTCCGCTGCAACAAGCAGCTTACCAGCTGTCAGTGGTTCACATTGCTGAACATTCTCCTCTCTTCTTTCTCGGTTATGTCTTTGAGTGAAATATTTCTTCTCACGTCTGCATATTATCCACTGGACTGGAAGGAGATGTGGTGGTTTCTTTAGGTGACCCGGAGCCTCAGTTGTGGTTGAACAGAGAACTCTAACCTTTGGTAGCATATTGTCATTTGTGTGCTTCCTCATCTAGTACATTGTAATGGGAAACAAAATGGGGTGTGGGGGTTAGATGGAGAGAGAAATATGTGATTACTGTATGGATTGTAGTAATAATGCTTCCAAAGTAATACCCCAGATGCTCAGGCCTGCTATCAGACATCTTCTGGACCTGACCTGACCTGACCTGTCCTGACCTGTCCTGACCGACCCTGACCTGACCTGACCCTGACCTGACCTGACCCTGACCTGACCTGACCCTGACCTGACCTGACCTGACCTGACCCATCTATGATCATTGATGCCTTGATGTTCATATTTTTTTTCCAAAAACACTTTCCAAAACATTTTGGAGTCCTATTTATGACGTTAAACACTAGAATCTGATTGGTTCATCAACTAGAGCTATCCCGCAATTTACTTGAGCAGACTGACAATTAAAATAGAAGTTTGTGAAAATATATGATCAAACCAGAGCTGCCAATAAATTTTATTAGACTTCATAGAATTATATCATACATAAAAAATGGTTTCCTCTATCGATGGAGATCGATCAACAACACAAAAAACGTGTTTGGCACACCGTCTGGGGGGGGCAGAAAGACAGACAGACACAGAACTGCTTTCTTTCCCTGTCCTTTTCTTCTCACACACACACAGATACCAACACACACTGTGGCAGAACGGGGCATCTGCCATGGAGAAACTGAGCTGATTGTGACCAAGACCTAAGAGGGAGACTCTGCAGGCCAAGTCAGAGAGCAGACTGGATCTAGGGAGCAGCCAGGGAGGCTGCTGGATCCCCCACCGAAGCTTAAAGCGATAAGGTGATTTGTAATTTGGTGTAAAAGAGCCAGTAAAGTGTTCTGTTTGAATCTCGTCTACAGACCACAACACACACACACACACACACACACACACACACACACCAAGACACACTCTGACAAGGTCCCTTATGTATGTCCCTGTATGTCGCTCTGTCTGTCGCTCTGTCTGTCTGTCTGTCTGTCTGTCTGTCTGTCTGTCTCTCTCCCCTTCTGTCTCTCTCTCTTGCTCCCTGTCTGTCTGTCTGTCTCTCTCCCTCACTGTCTGTCTCTCTCTGTCTCTCTCTCCCTGTCTGTCTATCTCTCTCTCTCTCTCTCTCTCCCTTAGGTGCGCCACACAGCGATGATGGCATTAATCAGACTTCTCTCTGGTGGTGGATGGAAGAAGAATCAATTTCCTCCCCTGTCTTCTCGCTCCTCCTCCTTGTTGCCTCCCTCCTCCTCCCAAATGTTCCTCCTGGATTCAGTGAAGACGGGGGAGTGTGTGAAAAGAAGAAGAGTAATCATAAGAGTAATCAGAGTACTACGAGCAGAGCCGGTCCTGGCCTCCCTCGGGCCCTAAGCAACATTGTGCTAAGGGGACCTCCTGCTTGACCCACAAGTAGATGTAAACCATTTCCATTGCCACACGGTCACACCTGACACCCCGGTGCTCCCACTACAATCCTCCCCCCTTTAAAACAGTTTGCTCCATCAGTCGGTCTAAGACTAGGTAGACCTATACAGAACAGAATGAGGTGTAAACAAACAACATTTATTGAATATAATAGTTTCTATAGAATCTTAAGATAAGTTAACATTAACATTAACATCAATAAGAAATTGTAGAAAATATAAAATGTAGAAAATAATAAGCACCACAATGAGGCTTATTAATACAACCAACTATCAACATTCAACATGTTAAGTAGAAATGTGTGAATGAAAGTGTGCAGACAGGTTACTGCAGTAGCAATACAATTTATGGAGACCAACAAAAACACTTTACGATGACCAGGAAGCTGCTCAGGGCAGAGTCGCCTCCCTAAGACGACACCATGCCCCGCCCACCAGGGCATATACATACATATATGTGTGTATATAATATATATATATGATATATGATGCTCAACCTACTAATGTCCTTACTGCTGTTGATACATGATACATGCTGCATGCAGGCAGACAGAGAGACAGACTCTCTCTTCATGTCTTCTCTGCTTCTGTCCTTTGCTCTCTGTGAAACTCTTTGCCATGAACTTGTTTGTTCAAATACCAGTTTGACCTGAACGACTAAATGTTTTATGTAATATTAATATAATAATAATGTTTTATATGCCTTGGTGGACAAAATTAAAAACACCATTTCTGTTATCTCCTTTATTGTTTCTTCAGCTGTAAAGCACTTTGTACCTCAGTTTTGAAACGGATTGCTATTTCTATCATTATGTGCTTATTAACTTTGTGAACAAGTGATGGAAGTACCACTGAGCCTGATGATGGAGTTGACAGCAGCTTGAATGCGTCTGGCGCGGTTCAGTCCGTCACCGGGGCTGAAAGCGGTTGAAACACGCTGGGCGTTAATTAGCCGGTCTGACCAGCAGCGAAGCAGCCTTCAGTCGCCTTCACACATCAGGCCGACGTTCCTCTCGGGGAGTACACTGCTTAATTACCAGACAGGAAATAGCAACGCAACGTAACTCCTTTCATGCTTGGCAGTGGCGTGACACACAACACAATTTCCAGTCCACAATCTGCTTATTTCCTCCTTCACCCTGCGACTCCCTGTCCCAGATGGACTGGTTGTTTTGCTGCTGTGATCAACACTGTGGCGGTAAAGAAAGGAGAAGGATTACGTCGACAGCTGAGGAGGAAGGGAAGATAATTACAACCTCTCGGCTCTGAGTTTCCACGGTGATGAATGCCGCCGAGGCTGGCGGCGATGGCCGAGGGACTCTTAGGCAACGTGCTGGGCTAAGCTATGCTAAGCTATGCTAAGCTATGCTAAGCTATGCTAAGCTAAGATGAGCTGGGTTGTTGCGTCGGCGCCATAGCTTTGATCTCTCCATCTACCCCACATCCTGCTTCCTGTCCACTCTGGAAGCGCTTCCTGCAGGAGGACAGGGCTGACGATGAGGTGGAGAGGTAATACAAGGGTTCACTCACAGAGGTGAAGCCAAGCCATCTGCCTCTGGGCAGATCAAATATGTCAGCTGCCCTTTTAAACGGATGTGGCGAGGAAGCAATCCCTCATCGTAGTGGTGGGAGGCCAGTAACACTGTGCTACACCACTACTGCCCTGACAGTCAGCAGCTGGACTCAGTGGCACGACGGTCAGGTTTTCATTGGGCAACATGGTGGCCTCGTGGAGGGATGGACCATCCTGCAGCAGAAAGGTCATAGGTTCAATCCCAATACAGCCACCATATGCCCTGTTGATGTGCAACATCATGAACCCTGACCTACAGTATTCGCTGTCAGCTACACCCTAGACAAAACCAAGAAACGCCACAGCAATGATATTATAGACTATAGATAATATACACTCCCCGGCCAGTTTATTAGGTACTCCTGCTCGTTAACAAATATCCTGCTCCTGCAAACAGCCAATCATGAGGCTGCAGCTCAATATATAAGTGGTTTAGTTTCTTGTTGGACCAAACATCAGAACGGACAAGATGCTGATCTAAGAGACTTTGACCATGGTGTGATTGTTGGTTCAGCATCTCAGAAACAATACAATACAATACAATACAATATACTTTATTGTCCCCGTGGCGAAATTTGTCTTGGACTCAAGTGTTTGCGCACATATAACATCTTTACAACAGTGGTGAGCAGAAGGCAGCTTGTTGAATCCATGCAAGAAGAATTCAGGCTGTTGGAGGCAGAAGGTCCTACCCTAGTAGATAGGGGTACCTAATAAAGTGGCCGGTCAGTGTATATAGTTCTTATGGATATCAGTAATTGGAGTGGTGAAACACATTTACCCATTGACTGCTAAACTTCTCTTAACTGACAAAAGTTTGGAAATGACTTTGTAAACCACATGGGAGGAAAAAATGCAGTTTAAAATGAACCTGAAATAAAAAGGAAAGTGAAAGTCTCCAGTCAGATCGAGTGCCGGGAGATTGGTCTATTACAAAAGTAATTTGAAACGAGACACATTTATCTGAGGAGCATAATAGGGTGTCATCAATGACAGATGTGATTTCCACTTATCGAATGATACTGGTCCGTTCATAGGATCAAGCCAAGTTTTGGTAACAATATGGGAGCGTACTCTCAGATGAGGGAAGGAATTATTGAAGCATCCATCAAAGTTTTGTCCTAGTCAATAAACCTTGTAATAATATAATAATATAATCTGTCATGTTTGTATTTTACTTCTGTATCAGAAGTAAGAATCAGTGCAGCAATAAGATATAATCTGGTACCTTCTCTTTGGGAAGTGTCACTATGAATACAGTTGGGTCAGTTCAGCGTTTGGTTGGAACGAAAACCTGCATTCTCCCGGCCCTCCATGGCTCACGGTTGAATAGCCCTGCATTACCATCCTGATGCCTTAGAGAGTGACAGGATGACATGCAGCAGCGTTTGTGACTGGGATTCAAACCCACAACCACATGTACAGTCAGTCTGGCATGACTTAGCCAAGGAGTAAATGATTTTATGGATCGAAAAGCTATTGACAGCTATTGTCTGATAAGGTGTCATTTCAGTTCATTATTATCACCACCAGGCTGTGATGTTCAGTCAACAATTAGTCAAGCATTATCACTCAGAAGCCATTACATTTAATTAACACTTTTTGATAAACTCCAGAAAAGACCAGCTGAAGTGTCCTGTGGTCCTGTAGGCCTGCAGAGCTTCACATCACTGTAGTTGTTAATGAATCCATTTGCTATTGACACACTGCCAGATACGTAACTGGAGATAACTACGATACAATGAATGAAAGTGTGAAAGCTGTTACTGATTGGAGTAAACCAAAGAATTGATCAAGTCTCAAAAGTTAATTAAATTTGAGCTCTTCTATCAGCAAGATACCAGAGGCTGCTTGTTAACAAGCCAGGGCTGGAGGACTATCAGGCTAATCAGACCAGGGGTGGAGCCACACTGAGGGACTACAAAACAGCTGCTGGAGGACCATGTCTCTCTCCAAACACATCAAAATGATGTCTTCCGTGAGAATCATTGTTCTTGTTTCTTGTGTCAGTTTAGCAGCAGCACAGAAGTTTAAGTGGAATTTGCCCGCTCAGCAGTCAGTCGGGTCTTCATATGAGAGAAACCAGGATGAAGCCCAGTTACCTGTGAGAGTACAGGAACCAGAGGGCCTTCAAGAGAAACAGACCTTCCAGGAACCACTGGCCTGGAGGTTTCCTGAACTTCCAGCTGAAGAGCCTAAGTTCACCCCGGAGTTTGAGCTGAAGCGTCCGGTGCAGGCCGACAGCGTGACGGTTCAGTGTGGGGAGAGCTCTGTCCGGGTGGAGGCCAAGAAAGACCTCCTTGGCATCGGCAAACCCATCCTGCCTTCAGACATCGCTCTGGGAGACTGTCTGGCCACCGGCGAAGACGCCTCGGGTCAAGTTCTCATCTTCGAGTCAGAGTTACATGGATGTGGCAGCCAGATGATTGTGAGTCCTCTGTGGTGCTGGAGCACCACTGCTTTGGCACAGTGAAGAATTTAAATGATTTACTGCATTTTCAACACAACACTTCTCTATTGGTACCGCCTATCACTGAAAGAAGTGCTAATAATTGTTGCCCTGCATCAGGGCCGGTTTCAGGCTGCTCTGACTGGGGGTGTGTTCTTCCTTATAGGCTACACTAGGCTTTACTTCTGAAGCAAAATGTGAGTTTTCTGTGGTTAGGGGGTTGGGTGGTGGGATTAACGTTATAGACAAACCAATACAACTGAAGGATAATGTAACTCTCCGTAACTAATCTCAGACCAGTTATTCTCTGCTAGATGAAAGGCCTGAGTGGAAGATTGAAACGTCAGCCTGGCTACAGTCCAAAGCCAATGGCAGTTGTGTTGTCGGACTGAACCAGCCATGAAATCTGTTTGAGAAGATGCATTTGAAATTTAATATTTGGTGTTTCTGGATTTGACAGAACTAATCACTGGAAAGTTGACAAACTGTAAAAATCATTCCCTATATTGTGATCGTGCCTTATATTTTATTAGAAAGTGACTCATACCCTGTCAAGGAATTCAGAAACTCATGCAACATGACGCACTAGAGACGGCAACAGCTTTAAAAAAAGTGGTGTCTTTTTAGATGTCTGAAGATTCGTTCACCTACGTCTTCATCCTGCACTACACACCAAGCCCTCTGGGAAACCCACCAATCATACGAATAACAGACGTGGCCATCAGTGTGGAATGCGTCTACCAGAGGTGAGTCTGGAGGTTTACTGTCCTAAAACTGTTTTCCTAACATAAGTGAATTTCAGGATCTTAAAGTCTAGAAACCAGACAAATGATCTGACTTGTTTGCTGATAGTCAACTGACCGCAGAAGGTTACCACATCCTTCCCCTGTTCCACACACTCAAATATTCACATCACATTGCACAAGGTGCAACAGTTTCTCAGTTACAAGTGTGGCTGCAGTTCCATGATGGGCTTGCTAGCTGGTTACAACTTGCTGAAAGATTTTTCTGATGACATGAATCCCATTTTTTGAGTTTTTTTTTTTTTTTTTCTCCCCACATCTTATAATTTACTCTAACAGACGACATGATGTGAGCAACCAGGCGCTGAAGCCCACCTGGATGCCCCACCTGGCCAATAAGGCCTCAGAGGAAAGCCTGTACTTCTCCCTGAAGCTTATGACTGGTAGGTGTTCACCACTTTGCCACTTTGTTTTTCTTAGTTGATAGAAATCATTTGCACTGAGGTGTCCTGTGGTGGCTGAGCCGTAACACGAAGATTATTATTATAATAATAATAATAATATTATAATAAAAAAAATAATAATTTGGGTATTTACTGTGGGGTAAAAATGCTGCAAGAACTTGATTCACCAAGTGACATGAATAGAGTATGACTTGGTAACATGGCTGCAGGGTGTAGTGATTAGGGAGAGCCAGATTTAAAGCATGTGACGGTAAAGGCATCCCACCCTGCTGAAGTGTCTTTGAGCAGGACCTCCAGCTGTTACTGTGATTACTTGTTTACAAGCATAGTGCAGTAATAGTCAGGTTATTGTATTGACATGGATAGTGCTTTAAGGCAGCGTTCTGCGTCGATGACAAATGTCTCAGCTACGCAGAAAAGGGGTTTATGGGGAAGCGTAGCCTGCAGATGCTCGCAGAACAATGCGTTTCTGTCTACGTCCCCCTAGTGGACATATTAATGCCACATGCAAGTATGTTGGCAAAGAATAAATCTCTTTACTCATGATCTTCTTAATCACATTACATGCACGCAAGTGACTACAGGGATCGATGACTTCTGCTGGGTAGATCCTGGTTCTCTAACATCTTCACCAAACCCTGATCTTGTCTTCCCAGATGACTGGCAGTTTGCGAGACCGTCCCACCAGTACATCCTAGGTGACATGATGAAGATTGAAGCATCAGTGCAGCAGTTCTACCACGCACCGCTGCGTGTGTTCGTGGACGACTGCGTGGCCACGTTGATACCCAACACAAACACTGTCCCGAGATATGCTTTTCTGGGTAACTATGGGTGGGTTTCTTAAACTCTTCTGACAACTCACGACTGAATTTTCACATAACAATGCAAATTGGGTTATTTAAATTCAGAAGCGCATGACATCTTCAGTCTACTCTAAACTACATTCATATGTGGTTTAATTCTGATCTGAGACCAGAGAGGGAACAGCGACGCCTGGACAGATGACCTGGCTCCTCATGAAGGCATCAGAAAACGGTCACAGAAATTGGCAAAAGTTCACATTTCTAGCTTGTTGGACAGGAAACTCATCCAATCCACTTTATTTATATAGCACGATTTTAACAAACAAGGTTTCCAAAGTGCTGCACAGCAAGATAAAAAGCACAATAAATAACACAACAGAAGCACAATAAAATGATAAACACAATAGATAAAATCAACACGCTACATGGTTTCAAACGCCAAAGAAAAGAGGTGTGTTTTAAGAAGAGATTTAAAATGAGACAGTGAGGAAGCCTGTCTAATGTGCAGCGGCAAGCCATTCCACAGTCTTGGAGCCGCAACAGCAAATGCTCGCTCCACTCTGAGCTTAAGCCTAGCCTAACTCATCGTTACTATGGCAACCAATGTTGTAATAACAGGAAATGGTCATACACTAAACCCGAAGCCGATTTTAAAAAAAGTAAGAACCAGCCCGAACAGCTCAGTCAGTAGAGCATGAGACTCGAGTTCGATCCCCATATAAGGTCCAGGACTGTATGACTACTGTAATGTAGTGAAATGTTATGTACGGCCTTTACTACATCATTTATGGCGATGGATAGTACACTTACAGTCTTGAGGTTTCATATATGGCATGGTTCCATTTATAATTAATATTTTTAGCTTCAGTTCTTTAATGTTGGAACACATGATATTTATAAGGTCTATAAGGTTCGTTTTTAATTCAACAATTACACTTGATTCAATCTAGCAATCTGAATTCTCCATAGACCTCCACTAAAAGTCACTGTTCAGTGGCCGTGAACATTGCGGCTCTGTCTTTACGGCTCTGTCATTTTTTGCCATGATGAATCGATCAGATCCATGATCGACCTCTCGGGCTGATTAAACTGTGTATATGTGCATGCGCAATTATCTGGATTGCTTGAGCCTGGCTCGGTTTAGCCCGATCACGGTAGCTTGACTTGGGCTTTGTGGAACTGCTTTAGCCCCGCTTGATTTGTTAGGTTAATTCAAACCAGGCTTGCGAGGTTAATCGCTGTTTTGTGGAACAGCAGAAACAGAAACCCCTGGTTTCTTTTTAGGTGACACCCCCCCCCCCCCCCCCCCACCCACCACCTACACAACTATTTGCTCTGTTAAATGTCAGCAGCTGCACTAACTTCTGGTGTTCGTTGTCTCTTCAGGTGTCTGGTTGACAGCAAACTGACAGGTTCAAACTCTCAATTCATGCCTCGGACTGAGGATGACAAACTCCGGTTCCAGCTTGAAGTTTTCAGGTTTCAGCATGACAGTAGCGGCGTGGTGAGTCGATATTTAGGCTGTCCATTTCCAATACTCCTAAGAGCCCTTTATGACTCTCTCCAGTAACGCCACTAATCAGGTCTTCATGTAACATGTGGTTGAGTCTTCAAACTACACAACGTGATCACACTTAAAGGGATGTGGTGAAGGTAATTCTGTTAATACCAGTAATCACAAGTTCTCTTTGTGTGCATATAAACGTGGTCTTTATTTTCACTGGCGAAGACCTACTGCCATGTTTCTGTCAGCGTTTGGTTTGTTGGCACTCTGGTTTAGAAATTGGCAATATTACTTGGTTTAGCAGAAGAGCCGCTGAATCACATGGCCTTAGACTAGCGCTTCAGGAGCCATGAGTCTGTTTAGCAGCTTGATAAAACTGGAGCCTAGTAGACACAGGGACTCATTTTTCAAATAGTGATGTAACATCGCCCTAAATTTCATGACGTCAATGCTCTATAGATCTACATCAACTGTCACCTGAGAGCCACCACAGGCGACGGCACCCATCGTTGCCACGAACAAGGCCTGCTCTTTCTCCTCCGGGTATGTACTACAGGACTTTGACCAGCTTGGACACAACCTGGTTTGGGTTTGTTTTTTAGTTTTTTTTGTAAATGTTCGTTCACCAATTAGAAGCCATATTTGTGCACAGAACCAGCAGAGTATGCACACTCAGGAAGGCATTGTTGCTTTTACTCTGCAGCGACTAAAAATGCTTGCTGCTGTCTGACAGGTGGAGGGAAGCCAGTGGGAGTCACCATGCCTGTTCCTGCTGTGAGACGGACTGCGCTGCAGAGAGTCCGCCAATATCCACCGGCTTAGGCACGTAGCAGGTTCATTACCGCATGCTTTCTGTCAATACTAAATTAATTCCCATCATGGATGTTGTGCTCTACAGGTGTGCTGTGGGAACATGAGGCCTCCGTGGGCCCAATCAATGTGAAGGAGGCCTAGTTGCTGAGGAAACACAAAATAAAACTATATGAAATGATTTGTGAGACTTTTTAGTGGAATAACACTCATATGGCCTTGTACCAGCAGCTTTATTGATCTGTTTTATAGTGGTCTGTGGGTCTAACACTGTCCTTGGACCAACATAAGACAAAAGCATGGTTTGGCAGGACCCTGGTTTTATCAACCCAGGACTTAAGGTGCCTAGTATCTGTTAAGTACTACTTTTATGTGACAAGGTGTCCATATCAAAGGAAAAATCCACCCCCAAAACACTAACTGTTAAACTGCTATTTGATTTGCCACCTTCAATAAGTTGTTAATCAAACAAGGAGAAGCAATTTTCAACACAAACTGTCAAATGGCGGAAACGCAAACATTTCCTTATTCTAAAAATTTGAGAACAAATTTCGTAACGTGTTACCTGCTAGTGTCCACCTGTTTGTAGAAGGAACTAAAATGGGAGTAGAGTGGATTACTGATTGGTCATCCTGATTATAGTACTGGAAGTGATTTACTTCAACCCAATAACGAGCAACCAATCGTGACGAGAGGTGATCAAGCGAAGGAAATGCAACTAACGTGTTAACTGAACTGATAATTCAACTATGAATCTTGATGTGTTGGCTGTCTGTTTCTGTGCTGCCTTAGTGATCTGACTGGTTGGTGAATGTGGCTGCACACAAAGCGTCTATCAGCATGATCCCTGAACCTAAAGACGTAAAACCAAGTGATTTTCATAGAAATGCTTGAGTCACCGGACTCGCTGCGCAGTGAACTTGAGTAAACTTCAAAATGTTGTGAAAAAAATCTGGGCTAAGACAATGCAAATTACTTCATAGATCTCTGCACGATCAATGGGGAGCTACACCGACGCCACACCATTACACTGATCTAGTTTAATTACTGAGGATCCTCTGATCTCTTGGGGGGGGGGGCAGAAACTGAACAGACTCTGGAAATTTGGCTCATCAGTGTTCTGAGGATTAGTGGTCATGTTGCAGGTAGATGTGCCGTGTGGTCTGATTCCTGCTGCCCTGGATAACCAGTCTTCTACTGGGAGCTGACCCGTACAACCAGTCTTCTACTTCACTGAACAGTTTTTTTTGGCAGCTCTGACTCTTTACATCCGGTAGGAAAATGTCTGCTGTGAGGCGTTATGCTGTTAAAAATCCAGGCACCAGGACTCTGAAGGCTGGACTTGGTACATCGCATAATTAATTTTAGTCTTTTATTGACCATTATTAAAGTGGAAAGGATCCAAGGAATTTTGAGCATTTCCATTCAACGAGCCTTTAAGCAGAATCAAGCAAACTCATGAGAAAGAAAATACAATTAAGTTCTTTGAATAAGTTGTGATTTGCTGTAAATACTCTACATGCCTCTGAAGAGGTCGCGTAAGCAGCTTCTCTTGATTTAGATGATTATTTCAATATGAGAGCCACAATTAATGGGATTTACTTAACCTTCGTGAACTGAGCAGCAACCGGAGCGAATTGAAGTCATCAATCTCCCTGAGACAGTGAACCTGTTCTCGCCTTCATTAACCCGTATGGCTCAGAAACCATAAAGGAGCTTCATCAAAACTATTCATTTGGAAAGTTAATGAGGACCAACAACTGTCGACAGTGCTGCACGTCGCTTTCTTCCATCTTTTGGTGTTTATCTTTCAGGAACTTTCTTTCCTAATTTGCACCTCCAGGATCTTGTGACCCTCCAGGCTCCAGAGGCTTTTTAACTTATCAGACAAGGTGTCGATCCGCCGGCTGTCTCAGTTCATCATGGAGATAAGAGCGAGCCGTTTCCTGCGCCGCCCCTCGCCGGCTTGTCAGTCAAAGTCTCATTTACACGACGGTAATTGGGCTGTGTGAGGGGCTAGCTGCATGGCTGCCACTCGCCTAATGAGAAATCCCATGCACTGCTGCCCTCGCTCAGCCTCCCGGGTGAACTCTGCAGGGGTATGTGTGTGTGTGTGTATGTTTTTGTAGGTGAGCATACCAAATATGTTAAAGATATGTGTTTAGTGTGTGCACGAGTGTGTATATATATGTGCACATCTCCATTGTAAGAACACATGCATGCATGCACACACACAGGCTGTGGAGCTTCCTGCTGCATTGCACCAAACTAGTGGAGACAGCAAGCTGCCTGTCAGCACAAATTCAGTCAGGTGAACAAACAGGAAAATGATTCTTTCAACATTTAAAAGCTTTAAAGGTTTTGGGATTTATCTGCTGCTCTTGTTCTAAGTAACTTCAATAAGCTTCATTTCCTGCATTATCAGTAGCGAGGAGGTCAAGGGTCAGAGGTCAAGCTGCACCAATCAGCTCCTCGGGCTCGGATCAGCAGATGAAGCTTCTCACTATAAATCTACTTTAAGAAAATAAAATCCTTTTCTGGCAGTAGAACTGGAGAAGCAGAAACAGGAAGAATAATACAGGAAGTGCGGCCATTCTGCCTTCAAAATAAAAACATAAAACCTGTCCTGACCTGAAATGTAGCCATTGATGAAAAATAACATTCTGCTGTTTATTGTTTATTATCATTGTTTTGTATTTGATTGTTTGATTATTACACAATTTTCAGATTCAAATGAAGCACATGTTATAAATCAATTACAGGAACAAGTGCTTCATTTGTTAAGAGGTAGGCATGAATGAATGAATGAATGAATGGATTGGTACTCAGATAAGATCAGATAAAGTAGTCAGTACTCATTGGTATCACAGCACCGATACATGAAACAAATATTCCTGTGATGGATATCTCACATCAGATTGATGATAATATGATATATACTAAGAATCAAAACTCTAGTCCTTAGACAAAAGTTCACATTCACACTGGGAA
This sequence comes from Hoplostethus mediterraneus, assembly GCA_034670385.1. Classification (NCBI taxonomy): domain Eukaryota; kingdom Metazoa; phylum Chordata; class Actinopteri; order Trachichthyiformes; family Trachichthyidae; genus Hoplostethus; species Hoplostethus mediterraneus. The sequence goes on along the minus strand of JAXDDW010000003.1, from coordinate 18,116,673 downwards.
GCAAGGAAGAGCGCCACTCGTTCACTTTTCCCACCCACTGGTCGTGGGATTTGAGGGATCAGGCACCAGCCTTCTGGTGATGGAGGCGCCTTCTGCTCCAGGACTCTGATTACTTTCTGTGTTGCTGACCAGGACAGAAGTTTGCCTCCTGTGGATTAAACATCATTAGCCCATCATTGTATGTGCAAAGCTGAAGACATCACAGGTTCAGGCCAATGCTCCAAGATAAACCTATATGAGCTACTAGGTGGACCTTACAGCACCATGTGGGCATCTATTCCCCAAACCTGGCAGTGTTACTGCCTTGATCTATCCACTGAGCAACACAGCAACACAGCAGCTGAAGACAGGAGTGTAGACAGAGTAACAGGTTAGGAGATGTGAGAAATTATCCCTGCACAACAAGCAGAATGAGCATCTTCTACCTCTATTCTGCATCACTTCACACAGCAGCATGTAGACAGGAAGTCACCGCCAGCAAACAGGAAGCAAGGAAGAGCTGAAGCAACGGTCAAGGTGGCATCAGTCCTGGACGAGAACTTTAAAGGACTTTAACTAATCTCCTTACAGAGTGAGAGTAATTTCTGGAGTCTGGAGGTCTCGAGGTTTTGGTCAAAATCGATTGATATGATGGAAACAGATGGTAACTATTTTACCATCTGTTTCCATCATGTCCAGGTTGGATGCGCTAACGTACATACGTATCTGGTCCCTGAGGTTAACCTCTGAGCTGGAGCTGGGGCTTCCTCTCAGCTCTCAGTTTGTTTGCTGGCCACCTGCTTGGGGGAAGAGGCAATTAAAACTATAAACCACAGTGGTTCCACTCAAATAAACAAGCTTTGAAGGCGGACTTTTAAAGTCAACAGATGCAAGAGAAAAAATACTGGGCTGTCAGATATCCAGACTCTTCCTCTAAACACATCAGCCAATTACTGACATCTCTAATAATCCAATACTGGAAAGAACATGTTTCCAAAATGCTACACAGCATGATCCTGTTGGGAAAATCATCATCTAATACATGGAAATCCCACCTATGTAAGAATTGTGTGTATGTATAATATGTCTGTATATGTCTGCTATCCAGATATATGAACATACAGTACGGCCATATATCAGCTATTCATATCTTTTTCTCCTAGTAATCCAATATTTGAAAGATGCTTCACAGCATATCAACCTGGGAAAAAATAAAGTATCTTTATCTGAAGTTCCATTCAGAAATCTAATATATGGACTTAATATATTGAAACACCAGATATCTGTATGTCTCTACATGCCTGCCTATATCCAGATATATGTACATATATGTCAATCTTCTTTAAGATATAGTTAGATACTCTATACAGCCATATATTTATGTAGTTTTCTGTATCCCTAAAATTATATCTCTTACATTTTAGAGGATCCAGTGATTTAGGAAAGCCAGTTATCATATCAGTTATCATGTACAGTAATTAAAGCTATTGTTTTAATTTTTAGCTCTCAATAATTTTGTAATTTTATTTTGTAGTGATGTAGTAGTTCAAATGGTGGAAATCTCATCCTGGAACAAAAGTTTTCCTGTATTGATGCACCAATGATATTTTGTTCCGGTATGGACAGTAAGTTGTGTAATTGCTGGAGGAAGGAAGGGAAGAAGGGAAGAAGAGAGGAAGGAAGATCAAGTCTGGACATAACCACAGGAGTGTTGGTTTTATAGACTTGATCATATAGCATTATTCAGACCAGTCAAGTACCAGTACCAGTACCAGTCTCCAACAGTATCTACTTCCAAAGAAAATAATGCATCTCACTATTTTGTTTCATTTGTTTGTTTGTGCATTTCCCAGAAAACTGACACCTCTATCTCCGTTAGACGATATTCACGCCATCGTCCAGAAATAAACACACTCAACATTAGATATTACATATTCCCTCCTTTCCCTTCATGATCCACTTTAATGAATGGACTTCTTCCTGGCTTTCATCCTCCAGTCACACAGAAACAAACTGAAAGTAGTGATACCCCCCATGCCATCAAAAAGCACCCACATTTACCATGTTTCTTTGAACACACACACACACACACAGCCTCCCACTCATTACCACATTCTGAATTTCCCAACATCAAGGCTATTCCAAATTAATTTGGAATTAATTAATCTTATATTTTGCAATTTTTGTTCCATTCTGCTTGGTTTTGACATCTTTGACGTCTGTTCATCTCTGAGTCTGTTCCTAATCTTTATTTTTAATTCCTTTTTCTTTCGGAAGATGCCCAAAATGAAAAAAGAGAATAAATAAACCTTAGAAGACAAACTGAAAAGTCGACAGCTTGAGCTGTGGAGCAGCTGGACAGATACAGACATAACGCTAGTTGGAGAAGAAAAAGCAGACCAACAGCAGAACCTCATCAACCTGAAGCTTGGTGGAGGAGCATCGTGGTTTGGTGCTTTGCTGCCTCAGGGCCTGAACGGCTTCAATCATTGAGGGATCAATGAATTCAGTCAGGATATTCTCCAGGAGAATATCAGGTTCCTGATCTGAAGCTTAACAAAGGATGGGTCAAGCAGCAGGACAATGACCCCAAACACAAAAGAAATCTACAGCAGAATGGCTTCAACGGGAACATTCAAATTTTGGAGTCCTGAGTTGAACCCTGTTGAGATGTTACCTAACCTTTGAGCAGGTCTGATCGCAACTACAGGAAATGTTTGGTTGAGGTTCTTGCTGCTAAAGGAGGTTCCACTAGGTACTAAAACTAAAGGAGGTTCCACCAGGTACTGAATTTGAAGGATGTTCCACCAGAGTCTAAATCTATCTGTTAATGTTTGAACAATATGTCATTATAATGAAAACATGTAAAAGTTAATTTTGTGTTATTTGTTAAATCAAATTGCATCAATCTGTTGTTATGATTCAGATGAAGATCAGACCATATTTTCACCATTCATACAGGAATGCATTTGACTCCGCCCTCCCCTTTCACAATTCCCAATTCCCAACCACAACCTTCCACCCCACTAATCTGTCAAAAGCGAGAAATGAGACAGTAAAGCAGCGTAATGGAAATCGATGGGCGTTCAGAGCACACAGGAGGGGGAAGGAGCAACAAACGGCCCTGCAAGGCACATTATCATCATTCATTTGCCTAACAGATGTCCCTTATCCAGAGCACCAGTCACCAGTAGAGAGTCTGTCCACATGTCGGCTGGTCAGATTTCACCACAGAGCGCAGCAGGATGTAGGACGCTTCCGAAGGACACGATCAGCGGTTTGGATAGCGATGCAAACAGTGAGTGATCTGTCAGTGCTGCACGAGGCAACTTTGCACTAAAGCGTCCCCAAGTGGCAGCGGGAGAATTGAATTTTACCCAGAAATCCTGTGTGATGAGGTCAGTAAGATATTTGTGTTCTTCTTAGTGTGCGGGTGGGAGGAGCTGGTGGAGAGGTTCAGCCATCATTGGTGAGTCTATCTTTCCTCTTCTGTATTTCCCTCTTCAGTCTAAATCGGTCACTTCCTGTGTGGAGAAGATTTCCCAACAGGGACCAAACCGACACCAGGATTTAATTTGGACCATTAGGGTGAATCTATGGTCTCACTTAGTTCAGATGGGATGCTCTGCTGCAGCATCACTTCCTGGTTCAAGGGTTAGGGTTAGGGTTTCTACTCTGCTACCAACCACATCGCCACGCTACTGTCCAATGGTGGATTTGAGCATGATGTTGCCAAAACATTTGGCTGCTCTCAACATTTCCATGTCCGCCAACGTTTCACTGGTTGTAGAAAAAATATACGCCTGTATGGCTGCCGGTGTGTCCACGGTCATTGCCAAGGATTTTATGAAAAGAGGAATGAGTGCCGCCACCCAACATGAACCCAAAAGTACAGTGAAGTAGTCTGATGAACCACAACACAGGTTCTCCCTCCTTCCCTGTTTTTGTCTTTGAACACACACACATTTTCTCTTCCTCTCTTTCTCATTTTTAACCCACCGACCACATCCACCACCCCCACCTTCCCTATGAGTTTATAATCTATATCATGGTGATTTGAATGATTCCACTTCCTCTACTTGAGTGGGGTTTTGTTGTCATTTAGCTTCTATTGTCTAATTAACTCACGTCTTTGGTTGTCATCTTGATTTTCTTTACTTTTCTCTTGAACCGAGATGATTTTGAAGTTTCTTACCTCACCTGCACAGTTTGGATTTCTCTTTTTTTCTTCCTCTCTTTATTATATGAAAACATAAACTAATCTGAAACTGAAGTGAGTGTGATTTGATACAGTTAAATACTTCTGTACATATGAGCACATAGAGAGTCATGCGTGGGCGAGAGCTCACAAGAGAAGATGTGCTTTTAATTGATGAAACAATGCAAAACATGGAGGCGTTCAAGACAAGAGAAGGAAACGCTCGGCAGCTGGCTTTGGTTTGGCTCTTCTCTGTGTGACTGCATAGACACGTGCAACACAGAGGTTAAATGGCAATCAATATCTTCATTGCTCTGAAGAAAATCGGACTTGAAGGTGTTCAAAATGGGGTTTTTTTAAAAGTTGCTTAAATTGATTATATTGCAATGCCAGCAGCTAACGCCTCCCACTCACTCTGTGAAAATGTGCTTTTGAAGCAACAAAAAGGAGCCCTTGGCACGCTAACTGAGTGAGACAGATTGTGGGAGCGCCAACGGTATTTAGGATGGATTAGGAAGGTGGCAGGCGACTCTTACTGGTGTATTGTTGTGGATTTGGTTTTTGATTGCAAACAGTGTGGGAGCAGCCAAGAAAAAACAAGGCAAACTGGAGAAAGAAAAGGGAATTGACTTTCATGATTGTGGTCTCGCTTTTTAAAATTTTTTTACTTAAATACATGCTCTAGTCATTCATGTTCATAACAAACCTATGTATTCTCCTATGGAGAAGTGCTTTGGGTCCAGATAAATGATCCCAAAAAGCCACTTGGTGACCAAGCGTTGAGATCTAATTAAAGATGAAGGCTAATCCAACACGGCAGAGTCACAAGCTGAAATACTCTTCCCCCGTTGCTTCCTCCTCCAACATGCTCTTGTCTTCTCTACTTCTCAGACTTTATTTTGTTTACCTCGTTTTTCTCTATCATAAATGACCTTTCTGCGGCTCTGCATTACTTATTGCCGGTTGCTTGTAATGTTGGTGATCTAGATATTGAAGCTTATTCCACCGCTGCACATTGGAAACTCTTCTGGATAAGACCGTCAGTTAAATGCCTGAAATGAAAATGTGTTCTTCTGATGCGTAGGTTAGGGGGATGAAGGGAAAGTCCTTCCATCGTATTCCTCTCCTTCAGCCTGGATTTATTCACTCTGCTCTTTCTACGCAACGATAAAGAAATGAGGTGCCACTCGTAGCGGCTTAAATAATGTTGAAAAGCCTAAACAAGGCACAGCTTTTCATCAAGTCCTTTTCCCCAGCTGTTGGCTGAGGGTGAGGCCATTTATCAAATAGTCTTGTCATCAATTTTAACTACGCGGGAAACATTGTTAAATTGTCTGCACCTCTTTGTCCTTCAGCGTAATGAAATGTGGTCTGGCCTTCGCTAGGGGAAACAAGGAACCAGGGAACACCCTTCTTCAGCGGATCCTGACCTTTCACCCCCAAAACGCTACGGCCTCAGCAAGCCGGGGCTTCCTCGCTGTGGGCAGAGACATGAGCAGCAACTTTGAACCTTTTTTATTCATGTTGTTTATGTAATATGTTATTGATGTAATACTGCTGATGGGAAGTGTGTCTCCGCCATTCATTCTTAATTCCATAGCTTTTATGTTTAGGATGTTTCACAAGCATTTCCTGCCTCACTCAAACATCAGTTTTAATATGAGTATCTCCAATCTGACAGCTGTTAAGTGCAGCGAGACAGGAGAGAGGTCTACTCTGGTACTTCGGTTCATTTGGGTTTGTAATTGATAAGTACAGACCCCCCATCACCAGAGTGAATAAACCAAATACCAATAAGCCAACATTTACCCTCCAACTTCAGGTGGGATCACAACAAGATTTGGGGCTAGATCATCATAAGTTAGACCCACAACATCAGGAATACATTTGTGTACGTATATCTCTTAACTTTTATTTCTCAATAAAACAGTGACACCTTTCATATAAAGAGCAGCCACAGAGCTTCTCCTCTGAATACTCTGACCTCTGCTTTGGCTGTGAAACATATTATTAATAATATATTATTATTATTATTGTTATTGTTGCTATTAATAATGATAATCATCATAATCTTTATTTGCACAGCACTTTTCAAAAAAAGTTACAATGCTGTATACAGAGCAGTTAAAAAGTAAGTAAATAAAATATAATACAATATAAGATGCGAGTAAATATAAATATACACATACAGATATATACACATATATACACATATACATGTGTACACATATGGTGAGCTGGAAGAGTTCATGAACCCCAAAGAGATGTCATGTGGTGTTCAGTTCCTGTGTGCTGGACTCATGTGGTCCAGTTGGCGTTAGCCCATGTGACCTGAGCTAATCTTTGATCCTGAACCTCTCTCATCCTTATCTGGAAACCAAGAGAAGGTTAGAAAATCAATTTCTCCCAACGGAAATTAAATCTTTGTTTTCACCTGAGGAACAGAAAATGATTACTGCTTAGAGAGGAACTCGATTGGGCATTTGCCTGAACCAGCATTTGGATTATTGGATTATTGATGAAGATGTGAAGGATAGATTCAGCAGTTACATCAGTTTCAGAAGCAATTCACTCGAATGAATGTGACTGATAGTAAAGTTTGATTAACGCTTCACAAATAGATAACTAATTAAACCTAATTGTGATACACTGTGCTGATAGGATTTTTTTCAAGCACTGTGCATGATTATATCACGCTTGTTAGATTGATCCATTAAACCCAATGAGTTTTGAAATACTATCATTCAGTGCCTGAGCGTGAAATGTGTGGGCTGAAATATGACTGAGAAGTCCAATTTATTACAATGGCAGCAACTGTAGAAAGAGCTGAAGTCATGTTGCCACATTATTATTTGTACTCTGTTGCTTGAATGAACAAAATTATAATTTTCCTCTGAGAGGTGCAGCAGCAGTACAGCAGTGGTGCTGCAAGCATGCAGTAAAATGTCTTCTGTAACGGCTTCATCTTGCTCTCTGTGAAGTTATGGTGCAATGAAAATGAAAATGAATTCTCCATATAATAATAACCATGCCTGATCATTCATCTCAACATGGGATAAAAACAGCATCCTGGCATAGAACTTCGAACTTGAATTCAATTAAATTCAAAATGTAATTGTCTTGTAAGGGAGGTTTGGTTTGCAGGCTTCCATGAAAACACATCATAAAAGACAAAAAACATCTCAAATATGTCAAGCATAAAATAGAGCATAAAATAGGCACTGTGAAAACCTCCACCAACACTGAACAATTAAAAGTGAAATGTGAATTGACCATGCAAACATCCCTTAGGATTTGATTCAAGTCTCTATCGCTGTTACTTCATAGTTATGGCTAAAAAACAAGACTTGTCCAATGGTGGAAATTCCAGAACCAGATCAAATCAATTGTTCCTTGGGCCAAGGCGGATCTGTCCACCAAATTTCATGGAAATCCGTTCATAGGTTTTTGAGCAATCCTGCTGACAGACAAATTCAACTAGGGTGAAAACATAAGCTAATAAGCCTAAACCTCTGTCAGGATATGACATGCTAGTCTAGCATCCATTCACCCTGCCTCTCTCATCCACAGACCAGGACAGGCTGCCTGTGCTGTTCAATTCAAATCTTTATTGTACTGTAAGGAAACTGTTTTGTAGGCAGGGTTTGAAATAAAAACCCATAAAAATCATCACAGTGTACACTATGCCCATAAACATCAGTTGAGAAGACCAGAGTCAGTAGGTCGGCGTGGTGCAGAACAGCCACTCATCATTTCCTACAGGCAGAAGGCGCTACAGCAGCTGATGTGTAAAAGCAAACTAACTGCAGTGGGAATTAATCCCTTGAGTCCCTGGTTATAACAAGAACTATCACTACTTTCACTCAACGTGGATGCTAAAGTGTTAGCATGGCGCCTACTATCACTCAACATAGTGGATGCTAAAGTGTTAGCATGGAACCTACTATCACTCACATAGTGGATGCTAAAGTGTTAGCATGGAGCCTACTATCACTCACATAGTGGATGCTAAAGTGTTGACCCGGGCTACCGAGACCGCTCTCGGCATTTGTCTTCCTCACCACATGAAATATAAAAGACTCATATAGGGAGCAGTAAAGATGGAGTTTATGGAGTCTGTGAAGTTATCAAAGCTCTATATAACAGGTATGGCGGCAGCAGGGACAGCGAAGGGATCGAGGGGGGCCGATAGTCCTGATATGCGTCCTACCAAGTCAGCGGTAAAGTGAAAGCCGGGCACTTTATGGGTAAACAAAAGACCCTCCTGAATAAATAATCAAGCATTTTAGATACTGTATGAATATTTCATCGCTGGGGGATGGAGAGGATGGAGATTTGCTTTAATTCCCCTCGCAAATCCCTCGGAAACTCAGAGGAAGAACGGCAGGATCGCAAGGCAAGGTTCATTAAAAAAGACTAATGGGCGTTGGGGCGTCCGAGGCAAGAGCAGGACTCCAGTGTGATTGGTGGGCCCTGTCAAGTGAACCTCGAACTAAGTTTCCACTGATACAGGTTTTTGAAGGCCAATACCAATGTTTATATCATATGTTGTACCATATGTTTAGACTGAAGTCACCCATAGTCAATATTTTGTGCCAATGTTCAATTTCTTTAAATTTGACCATGACAAAAAACTCCCAGTATCCAGTGTTTCCCCCAGAGTTTTCTGGCAATACGCTGGCATGAAGGTGTACCGTACAGCTAGTGTATTGATACCGTACAGCAGGCGTATGCCTGACGATTGAGTAACGTATTTAACGTACAACTAGCGTATGATTGGCGTATGGCAAGCGTATCCCCAGCGTATTGCCAGCGTTTTGATGAAGTGTATATATAGGATCCCATTTCCCACTTCTTGCCTTTTTCTTGGCCCCGGGTAGACGATGTCTTCTTCTTGGGAGCCATGTTGATAGCTCTACGTCTACTGCAATAATGCTGCAATGTGACACTTTGTCACGTGATAGCGGTACGCTGGACATGCGCAGTTCATACGCTACTCATTCGCTAGCCATACGCATACTACGCTGGCCATATGCTGGACATACGCTGGCAATACGCTACTCATACGCTACGCATAGGTTCAATACGGTAAGTATACGGACAATTCTGTATTTTCAAGGGCTTTTTGTGCGTATGAAATGAATTTTCATATGCAACTAATACGTTTCTCTCATACGCAATAGTGTGACAGGGCCTTTAGATTCAGTACCTGGTGGAACCTCCTTTAGATTCAGTACCTGGTGGAACCTCTTTTAGATTTAGTACCTGTTGGAACTTCCTTTAGATTCAGTACCTGCCGGAACCTCCTTTAGATTCAGCGCCTGGTGGAACCTCCTTTAGATTTAGTACCTGGTGGAACTTCCTTTAGATTTAGTACCTGCCGGAACCTCCTTTAGATTCAGTGCCTGGTGGAACCTCCTTTATATTTAGTACCTGGTGGAACCTCCTTTAGATTCAGTATCTGGTGGAACTTCCTTTAGATTCAGTACTTGGTGGAACCTCCTTTAGATTCAGTACCTGGTGGAACTTCCTTTAGATTCAGTACCTGCTGGAACCTCCTTTAGATTTAGTACCTGGTGGAACTTCCTTTAGATTCAGTACCTGCTGGAACCTCCTTTAGATTCAGTACCTGGTGGAACCTCCTTTAGATTTAATACCTGATGGAACTTCCTTTGGATTCATTACCTGTTGGAACTTCCTTTAGATTCAGTACCTGGTGGAACCTCCTTTAGATAGGTCTCACAAGGTAGTAGGTCTCACCAGAGTGTCTGTATATGTTGTCCATGTCAGATCCTCTGTGGTGTGGACTCCCAGGTATTTATACCTGCTCACCCTCTCCACAGTAGTCACATTAATCCCCAGTGGCGAGTACGTCCTCCGTTGTTGTGCCCTCCTAAAGTCCACAATCAGCTCCTTGGTTTTGGTGACATTAAAACTTTCAACAAAACTTTGTGGGATTTTTAAGACAGTACACCTCTAACCCACCTTAATGTCATCTCATTGATTGATCACTGAGCTGGTGGTGGCTGGTGGTGCTGGCCAGGTTAGGGTCCTTTAGGCTGATTACCTAGGCTTGCTACCTCCTCGTCTCTGTTAAATCCTTTCAGTCCTTTTCAACCTGTTATATTGTTTCCATATGTTTTTAGTCTGATCATATTGTGTAAATACCCTTCTCCATTCTCTCCACTGGCTCCCTGTAGCAGCTCACATCCAGTTCAAGACCCTGGTGCTAGCCTATAGGGCAGTGAAAGGAACAGCTCCTTCTTACCTCCAGGCTATGGTCAAGCCTTACACCCCCGCCGACCACTTTGCTCTGCTGCCTCGAGGCGACTGGTTGCCCCGTCTGTCCTGGCCCCGCAGTGGTGGAATGAACTCCTCACTGATGTCAGGACAGCAGAGTCACTGCCCATCTTTCCCTGCAGGCTGAAAACCCACATCTTCTAGAAACACTACCCTGACCCTTCCTCTTCAAGAAACACTACCCTGACCCTTCCTCTTCAAGAAACACTACCCTGACCTTTCCTCTTAGCTCTTGATCATTTGTTTCACTGATTTGTCTCCTTTGTTTAAAGTAGGTAGCTAGCTTATTACACTTTTACCTCAGCACTGGTTCTGCTCTTAGATCCTTGTTTAGGAAGGAAATGCACTTCTGATTTCTGGTGACAAGTAGTTTTCTTACCTACCTATGTTGAATGCACTTATTGTAAGTCACTTTGGATAAAAGCATCTGATAAATGCATATAATGTAATGTAATGTAAATATCATAATCCACATCATCATCACCTATCTATCTATCTATCTATCTATCTATCTATCTATCTATCTATCTATCTATCTATCTATCTATCTATCTATCTATCTATCTATCTATCTATCTATCTATCTATCTATCTATCTATCTGTCTGTCTGTCTCTCTGTCTATCTATCTATCTATCTATCTATCTATCTATCTATCTATCTATCTATCTATCTATCTATCTATCTATCTATCTATCTATCTATCTATCTATCTGTCTGTCTGTCTGTCTGTCTATAAAAGAGGGAAGCCAGAGGTTGGGTCTCTCTGTGTGTGCACCAAGCTTGTCTTCAGTGTTTAGGAGGTAAAGAGCTGTTAAGAGGTGATTGTTGGACAGCTTGGTCAACAGCAGCTTGGTCTCTCTCTCTCTCTCTCTCTCTCTCTCTCTCTCTCCCCCCCCCCCCTTTCTCCCCATGAAGCTCTGTTCTTTATTCTCACTTCAAAAACCTTATTGTCATGACTGTTTATCAGAAAACACAATTGGAGAAGCAGTTTCTAAAATGTCACTTTTCAAAAACCAACAACTTCTACATTAAACCATGTTGAATGTATAAAACTACGTTACATCTCTCTCTCTCTCTCTCTCTCTCTCTCTCTCTCTCTCTCTCTCTCTCTCTCTCTCTCGCTCTCACACACCCCCTGGCCTTGCTGTCGAGTTTCAGTGCAGAAAATAGCAGCGTGAACAAAAACTCTTGCCCCCCTCCGAACCACGTGGGATTTGGTATTTTCGAAGTCTCAATTATTCCCTCTGCCTCATCCATATTTTGCCCTGAACTGAGCATCACTAATCCTCCTGTGGAAAGAGGCCCAGTTTGGAGGCCCAGCGCCTCCTCTGCCCTTGCTAAAAATACGTCTGCAGCTCAGGCTTCACTACCGTCCGAGTTTTGCCCTTTCTGCTGCAGAGAGTAGCAGATGATTAAAGTTTGGCAAGTTTTGTCTGGTAAACACCGTTTAACCTCGGTTCAGTCAGTGTTGGGAAACTCCTGTCAAAGTCACAGTTGCTTCACACTGGAAGACGTTGGACTACAGCGAAGCTTCCTTCAAGACAAACAACGTTACTTAAAATGTTTCTGATAAAAATGTGTTAAATGATCACATTTACATCTGCAATGTCATACAGTATAAAATCACATGATTCCAACAGATTAACAAGTTAACCAAACAGTATTTTAATAGAAGTAAAGTGAAGGAATGTCGTGTTTCTGAGCTGCCTGACAGAAGTAGAGCCCATTCTGACTTGGAATGTGAACTTTCTGTTGTATGAAAACTTCTGACTGGTGATAAAAAATAAATGGAGGTTCCAGGTTTTACCTTGCCACCGGAGACTTTCCAGAACACGGTCTGAAGAGAACCCATGATATTCAGATGAATGATTTTCACTTTTTGTTCAGCCTAAGGTTTGCTTTGTCTTTCTCTGAGCCAAACTAGAACAGAAAGTGAGGTGACCTTGAAACATCGGAGACGTTTTACCACCACTACGTTCCACGCTTGAAGTTTGGAGCTCCAGATATTTATATATATTAGATTTATTTTGGTGACATATCTAACACTGATCTGAGCAGCTGACCCAGTACAACCAGTACAGCCACAGTCTATACTGGTTCCACTGGGAGCTGACCAGTACAACCACAGTCTCCTACTAGTGTCTTCGTCTTGCCCCCTACACAGGGAGGTCAGAGGTCAGAGGTCAGCTACAGAGCAGCACTCTAGAGTGGGTAGGGTTCAGTGTGTTGCTCAAGGACACTTCAGCAGGGTGGACGCTTGATTCAGTATTCATATGTTAAAAATAGAAATATAAAACAGAGTTTTGCCATTCACAGAATTACCTCCATGAATAAAAATACATTTTATGTTTCACACTCAACTGGTCCCATGTAGCTCGATGGGCAGAGCAAGGCACTAAGTGTTGGAGGTTTGATTGCCACTGTAGACACACATACTAACATTGCATTCACTCATGGCAGTGTGCTGTACAACAGCATCCAACAGCGTGTGTGACTGTGGTGACATTTTGTACCTTTATTTTAAAACACGTAATCATTGCCAATTTTACTGCAGTTTTAGGACGTGATCACACCAATAATTAATTTACCTTGATCTGAACCAGAGTAGAGAAGATGACTTTGAAGTCTTTTAGTGTTTGGTTGGTTCAGGTTCACACTGACCAATCACAAGCCAACTAGTAGTCCCATGACTCCCCAGCAGCTGGTTGATTGGTTGAGTTTTGGTAACCTGTCATCCCACCAGGTTAGAGAGTCCAAACCAACCTGGTTCCAGTCTGTAACTTGATCTACCATGATGGACTTGTCTGATCTTCTCTGGTGTTCATGCCAGTTAAGAACACATGAAGAATCATCTGAGTATGAGCATCAGTCCAGACTGACCAAGTCTCCTTCTACCCATAATGCCTTGTGTTCTGGGGTGGTTTCCGTTCCACAGGGTTCTTCTAAGATCCGAAGGGAGCCAACAAGCACCTCAGGGTTCTTCCCTAGGAAAAAGATCCCTAAAGGGTTCTTTGAGGACTTCCATATGTTAGAGGTTGTTGGAAGTACTGTTAGGGTTCATGTACTCCTTATGAAGGGGTTCTTCAAGGAACCTTCTGGAGTTCTCGTATGGTTCCAGTCTCGCTCCATCTAATGACCCAGCATGCACCAGCAGCGTTTACTGCCACTGTTGTTTAACAGCGTTGATCTGCAGGGATCGTACAGGAAGCGATGGAGCTGCCTCAACCTCGACAGGCTCCTCCATTCAGCTGATGATAAGTACAATCATTACACTGGGCTTTATGATACAGAGGCTGATTATGGTTCCTCATAGCGCAGAGAGGGAGAGGACCTGGTGTGTGTGTGTGTGTGTGTGTGTGTGTGTGGTGGGGGGGTGAAGCTCTCAGCCTCATAATTAAAAGCCTCGGAGGATCCCAGCAGGAATGGAGGGAGGAAATGCACACTTGTCAGAACATAAGGGCACACTTTATTTAAAGCGCACCGGCCGCCTCCCCCGGATATCAGACACAATTAAAATGCAGAGGAGGAGGTAATTAATTATGAGACACGGTACGCTCCGGTGTGCCGCTCTGCCAGACTACAACAGTCATGCTTTGATGAGGAATCAATATGCACCTCCACCGAACACACAGGTACAAATAGGATACTACTAGGAACAGCTGGGTGGCGTTCACAGACATCACATATAGCCTTTCTGTGTGCAATGCAAGCAGTGGTTACTCACAAACACACACACACACAGACACACACACACACACGCACACATGCACACACACTCACGCCTCACACACTCCCCTTTGTACATTTTCTTGTGGAAAATATTTTACTCAACATCTACTGACCTTTTATCCAGAGCAGCTGAGTGGGCAGGGTGTTGATTGATGTATTGTATGCTGCAGGATCGAACCTGTGATCTTTTGGTTAAGGGAGGTCCTGTCTACCGTACATCGTGTTAAATACTGTACAGAAGTGGTTCTCAATCAGGTCCTCAGATACCAGGCCCTGCTGGTTTTCTGTCCTGCTGGACAGGAACTCCTGTCATCAAAGCAACAGGAGAATATAGAGAGGACTTATGACCAGAATCAAATGTTGAATCAAATCCCTGGACCAGCTGGGAATACCTGGGCAGCAAATGAATATACCTGCTCCTTCCTTCACTAGCACCAAGGTGCTGTTGGGCAAGGCACCTCACCGCCAGTTACTCAGTGGAGCTGCTCAGTGGAACAGGACTGCTCTTGTAGTTTTATCATGATGATGGAGAGAATCTGAACCAAACACAACAGGAGACGTTCAGGACTAATATTCCCTGGTTGCTAGTTTGGTGACGAATCATTCACACTGACCAAATAATAATATCAGTCATGGCTCCATTTTGGCCATAAAAGCAGGTTAGGAGGTTTGATATAATAATTGATATTATTATTACGTTGCCGTAGTTTAGGGTTTAGTGAATGTGTGTGAATGTGTTCAGCATTATGAACGTGAAGCAGGTCAACACGCTGAGCTAAGATTCATGGGATAAAGGTTAGATGTTCCTCAGGATGAGAGGCAGGAAGACGGTCAGCATCAGGAAAGATCGATGAAACAGCGTCAACACAGCGTTGAGCAAAAGACAAAATGTTGAGTGTTGCTCATAACGCATTTTCATAAATCATGACCGCAGTACTTTATGAGATTCTAATCATTCTAGTCGTACTGCAGCAGATCTTTAGGGGTCATAACCCAGGAACACCACATTCATTATGGATTATAATTCATGCCATGATGCATTAAACGTTTCTCTTGGGTTTATAATCTAAGACAAATTGAAAAATGCTTATATATATAATATATATCATTCAATTATAATACCTCGTGATCCACTTCAATTAAAGCATTAGAAAAGTTCTTACTGAACACTTTTCAGTGTGAATCAGTTTCAGTGTGAATCTGTTTTACATTTTAGGCATTTATTTGATTTATTTATTTATTTATCTTTTAAAAAGGACAAAGCACATTAATCATCATTAATTTTCATCTGCATGATTTATCTCAGCAGACAGAGGCGTAAACACTAGTAATAATAGTATTAATAATAGTACTAGTAATAGTAGTAATAACACTAGTAATAATAGTAGTAATAATAGTATTATAATACAATAATATATTGTATATAACACTAGTAGTAGTAGTAATAATAGTAATAATAGTAATAGTAGTAGTAATAGTAGTAATAATAATAAAAGTAAAATAATAAGAAAGAATAAAAATAAGAATACCCAGTTTTACAACCCAATCACGGATTCCAAAACAGGAGTAAGAGCTGTGATTGGTCACCAGGAGGCACCAGGTGCTGCTGTTGCACCATGATCCATTAATGAATCTGTGATTGTTCTTCAGTGTACATGGCCCCTCCCCCGTGGAACACATGGCCCCTCCCCCCAGGGAACACGTGGCCCCTCCCCCAGGGAACCGACCTCTGACCTCCATGTTGGTATCAGATGTAAGAGAGCTGGATCGTAGCAACAGACTGTGACTGCAGGTCCGTTTTTTTTGCACCTCTCTCTTTGTGATAGTGAGTGATGGTGGGATGACCTGAGCCCGGATCAGTCGGTAGAAGCGGGGACATCTGCTCCGCTGCAGCATCGTCGTCCATTTTAGATGACATCACCTGAGTGGACACAGCTGGGGAGGCCTTGTATCATGCATCACACAGGACAAGAGGGGAGCAAAGGGCACATCATCTGTATTCTATATATAACCTGACCTGTCTGGAGGAGGACCAAGCCCCGCCCACCCCCGCGTCTCGCCACGGTACCTGCCGTTGAGGGACCGCTCATTTATCATGGGCGGAGGGAAAGGTGGCAGCGAGGGGAGCTTTCCAGTTGAACTCATCTGTCTAATGCTGTCCTCTCAGGGGGGAGGGGGGGGGGGCGGAGTCCAGCTCCGACCTGGAGCTGCTCCACGCAGTGGCACCTGGAAGGTCACAGGGGTCACAGGGGTCATCAGGCTCATCAACGGCCATGTAACACATTCAAGTGAACTTAAGCAAAGATCCTCCCCACCCACCCACCCCACACACACACATACACACACACACATACACACACACACACACACACACACACACACACACACACACACACACACCCCTTATGTCTGCATAAGATCATCAGGGTTAGGGTTGCATTGTGGCCCCATCTCCAGGAAACGACCTGACAACCTTTCACTTACTTATAGGGCAAAAGTTATGACTACTCATCCCCTTCTTGACGGAGAGCACAGTACTACCACAGTACAGGTGCATGATGGGACATTTCTACGATGGCTGCCTCTTTCTCCTGGGTAACAGAACAGACAGGACTGCACCATTCATTAGTTTAGTGGCCGACAAGGGCAAACAATGGCCCAAAACATTTCCATTAGGAGAAACGTGCTGCAGCTTCAGAAACGATGCCGATTCAAAAACGAAAATCGAAAATAAATACAACAATGGATACAGTCAACAGTCGTAAATCTGTTGCTCTTTTATAATATTGTAAAAGACTAAGGCCAAATGTAAAAAAGAATACGTACCTTTTTATGTCGCCTCTTAACACCACTTTTCTTCCCGCTTCAAAAACAAACACACACTCTCTCGTCTGGTCTCTCTCGGGTTGAAAATCAAGCTGTTCCACTTAGCGCTTAGTATGTTGGAGGGAATTGAACCCCCAACCCTGGCAGTGTAAGTGCCTTGGTCCTATTCAACTTTTCACACACAGAAATCAGAAGGTAGAAAAAGGCTCCAATTCTCTCTGGAGGTATCGCGCCACGTTACCACTGATTCTCTTAGATCATGGCGTCCACCGATCAAGTCCAGACGCGACTGTAGACGTCGAAGTCTGTCGAGACTGTGGAGGCAGAGGGAGGAAAGGAGAGAGCGACGTCTCCGGCAGGTTTATTTATACCACAGTAAACGAGATCAACGGAGGAGGGAAACAAAGCGACGATGCCTCGCTTGTTCCCCTGCCAAGCGCTTGGCAAGTCGGTACCTGCTGGCCCGCCGGATGAAAAGCACCAGGTCTGCGGTTTCCTCTGAGCTGATATGGAGACTCGCTCGGCTGCAGCACAACGTGAGGAAGTTAGCGTTAGCATTAGCGCTAGAGCTGCTCCCGAGTCAAGACTGCTATCCTCTCATCTGCAGGCCAGCCTCAACGGGAGAGAGCAGAGAATGAATCCCAAGCTGGACAGGGTGGCCATCACAACCAGCATTTCATAATATCATATCACATCACAGTCGAAATTCATATTGAAACAGCTTTGTTTTGAGCCAGTTGTCTATATTTATATTATATAAATATTATATATAGATATTTATATGTATATTGGGTTTTCAACGTCGGTGTAGGCAAACCTGTCATTATCTAATCAACATCTTGATGTGTTGCTTCTTTCAACATTTATATTTTCAGTATTTAGCTGATGCTTTTATCAACCAGTTTCTATTAGGCAATATCTGCCTCAGCAAAGCAGAAGAATGGTCATAATGTTCCAGCGAGCCACAGACCTGCCCACAGTGAAATGAGACAGCTTCCACCTCGGCATCGATATCAAATCGATGCTTTGTCTCGCAGCGTGTACACACCAAAACACTTAGACCTTTACAAGCCCCGCCGCGGCCACTGGGACTTGGGCTTTACTTTCATTACACAAATAACAACCCATTTCCATACAAGAGCGAGACTATAAGAAAACTCATCATACTTCAGCTTCAATCAGTAATTCAACACGAAATTCTATTTTACAGCCCCAATGAGAGAAGAGCAGGACAAACCGGTAGCAAATAGCCCGGACTGAATGTCAAGTGTTTTATTTGTTAGTGCGGTTCATCTCATTGCAGTCAGAAAATTGCATTTCCAAGAATATTCCTTCCTTAACAATGCAGCCAAAAATAATACGGTGCAGACGCGACTGAAAGAGGCTCCCGTGAGATTTTCCCTGTGGGTAAATTAGTCTCATATAGTGAGGAATAGGGAAACACTTTTAATAGGCGGTGGGCTCTGCCGTGGACAACGGATGAATTATCATGGGAGTGAAAACATGTTTGAGTTGGAATTATAATGCATAGTCAGGCTTAGTATGAAGGCCTTTAATAGGCTAATCTGGATTTTGTTATAATTTAGGACTGATATGAAATATTAAGATGGATTGGATGAGGGAATAAAATACCACCATCATGTGTCCAAACTGTTTTAATTCTCATTAATTATTAATTATTACTCTTAGTACAATAGGTACTGACACATAGTCGTTATAAGCCCCTTGATCATTAACAACACACACACACACACACACACACACACACACACACATCTGATCTGCAGTATACCTGCAGTAGATATCAGGGTCAGACTGATATATGGAGCCGATATTGGCCTTTAATGTACTATAGGATGCAGTGTGATGCAGAATATGATTGATTATTGTAGAATTGATTGTAATGTGGCACGTATGCATGAAAATGTTTTTATTATCATATAAAAACAAAGAGTTTTAGTGTCTGAATGCTGTTTTAGAAATGTTTCCAGTCTGACAGGAATACAATTCTGGGAGACTTTTTTAAATTTAAGATCAACAAATGACCAGATATTAGCAGCTGCAATCCATAAACATCAGTATCATTAGTGGGAAAAAAGTGTTTTACTTTTTACTTTTACTTTTAAATAGTTTTGGTCTTAAAAGAGCATCCCTGTAAAAACAGGAATAATTAGTAAAATTACATTAAAGCCCCCCCTCCCCCCCCACACACACACACCCATGGCGTCTGCTCCAGTAATCTAAGGCTCAATTACTGCCATCATCGGCCCAACCACAACTTACAAGCCTCAGAGTAGAAACTGCTGACAATAACTTTTAAGAGCATATTAATGATGCATGAAACCATACAACAGTGTAACTTGGAGTGACAAAACATTTTCCTCATAGAAGTCCGGTTGAGTTCTTCATTTGGTGCTCTGTGTCGTGGTTTTATGGGAAGTTAAAAAACAGCGGGTCAGATGAAGGACGCTGTAAATGTTTCTAGTAAAGCCTCACTTCCTAATTACCTGATGACTTACTGGTGCAGCAGCTGACATGTTTCATTACAGGACAGAGAACAGAGGGAATTAGTCAGTCCTCAAGTACCAGTACACCTGTAAATATCCCTATGAAATATGGCAGTGTCAATTAGTCAGGTTTATATCTAGAAACCAACCTGATCTCAATGTGCCACCTTGTGAAGACAGTATCAAAGACTAGTGAAGACAGCATCCGTGTGACCTGAAGGACTAGTGAAGACAGCATCCGTGTGACCTGAAGGACTAGTGAAGACAGCATCCAGGTGATCTGAAGGACTAGTGAAGACAGCATCAAGGACTAGTGAAGACAGCATCCGTGTGACCTGAAGGACTAGTGAATACAGCATCCGTGTGACCTGAAGGACTAGTGAATACAGCATCCAGACAACCTGAAGGACTAGTGAAGACAGCATCCAGGACTACTGAAGACAGCATCCAGACAACCTGAAGGACTACTGAAGACAGCATCCATTAGCCCTCTAATTCAGGCTAATCTGTTACTGCTATTGAAGAGATTAAATTTACTCTTCCTCTTTGCTTTTGTCTTTCCTTTCCTTTCCTTTCCTTTCCTTTCCTTTCCTTTCCTTTCCTTTCCTTTCCTTTCCTTTCCTTTCCTTTCCTTTCCTTTCATTTGCTTTCTTTTCCTTTCCTTTCCTTTCCTTTCCTTTCCTTTCCTTTCCTTTCCTTTCCTTTCCTTTCCATTCCTTTCTTTTCCTTGCCCCAGGTATGTCCCATAGTAATTGACAGATAAATGTCCATATCAGTGAAGGAAGCTGGTGTCCTTCAGCCTGCTGTGGATTTTAATCCGTCGCTCTCTGCTCTGGCCATCCTGAGCTTCTTTCAGGTTGATCAGTACAGAATCGAGGAAAACATCCCTTCTGTCGGAAAAATAACACTTTTTTCCGTCTGCTGGTGGTATTTTCTGTAATTACAGGTATTATCTGGAACAAAAAATGGTCAATTCTCCTCACAGCTGTCGCAGCCGGTGCTGTATTTGACAAATAGAAGAGCAGTGAGAGTTTCTGTGCTGTGGATGAGGTAGTTTACAGGCTGGCATCATCTCATCTGTTCTAACTGCCTGACACCCAGTGTCCACATTGTAGCACAGTTAGCACAAATAAACACACACACACACACACACACACACTGACCTGGGACCATTGAATTTAATGCACTCTGCTGCCTGCTCCGACTGTGTTCTGTTTCTTATTAACTGTAGAGGCTCATCTATAGCAGGCCTGTTGTATTATTGACATAAAAGTGCTGTGTAATAGGATTGTGTGTGTGTGTGTGTGTGTGTGTGTGTGTGTGTGTGTGTGTGCATACGTTAAGAATAGAGCAAGAAGGTGTGTGTGGGGGGGGGGTTAGAGAGAATGCATGTGTATGTGCAAAAGAAAAGAAAGAGAGAGAGTGTGTGTACATGTGTGTCTACAAGCCTGTGTGTGTGTGTGTGTGTGTGTGTGTGTGTGTGTGTGTGTGTGTGTGTGTGTGAGAGAGAGTGTGTGTGTGTGTGTGTGTGTGTGTGTGTGTGTGAGTGTGTGAGCTGTACCGTTGTGCAGCAGCTCCCCCAACTGTAACAGAGAAAGAACTGAATAACTGTTGTTGTGTTGAAACGAGGCAGACAGGAAGAAAGAAACACAACGAGGATCAGCAGAGAAGAAGAAAAGAGGAGGGGGGGCATGACATCAAGGAAGGGAGACTTTTAAACGGTGTCCCATCGCTATGGAAACCATGACACACCACTGCCTGCTATAAGGTAGAAATAATAACATCAAGACTAGAACTAGAATGACTTTATTATCCAGTACAGCATTTTGTCCTGGTGTCTTGGTGGAGGAACACAAGAACATGTTTTGGTGTCATGGTGGAGGAACATGAGAACATGTCTTGGTGTCATGGTGGAGGAACATGAGAACATGTCTTGGTGTCATGGTGGAGGAACATGAGAACATGTCTTAGTGTCATGGTGGAGGAACATGACAACATGTCTTGGTGTCTTGGTGGAGGAACATGAGAACATGTCTTGGTGTCATGGTGGAGGAACATGAGAACATGTCTTGGTGTCATGGTGGAGGAACATGAGAACATGTCTTGGTGTCATGGTGGAGGAACATGAGAACATGTCTTGGTGTCATGGTGCAGGAACATGAGAACATGTCTTAGTGTCATGGTGGAGGAACATGAGAACATGTCTTGGTGTCTTGGTGGAGGAACATGAGAACATGTCTTGTTGTCTTGGTGGAGGAACATGAGAACATGTCTTAGTGTAATGGTGGAGGAACATGACAACATGTCTTGGTGTCTTGGTGGAGGAACATGAGAACATGTCTTGGTGTCTTGGTGGAGGAACATGAGAACATGTCTTGTTGTCTTGGTGGAGGAACATGAGAACATGTCTTAGTGTCATGGTGGAGGAACACAAGAACATGTCTTGGTGTCATGATGGAGGAACACGAGAACATGTCTTGGTGTCATGGTGGAGGAACATGAGAACATGTCTTGGTGTCTTGGTGGAGGAACACAAGAACATGTCTTGGTGTCATGATGGAGGAACATGAGAACATGTCTTGGTGTCATGGTGGAGGAACATGAGAACATGTCTTGGTGTCATAGTGGAGGAACAAAAGAACATGTCTTAGTGTCATGGTGGAGGAACATGAGAACATGTCTTGGTGTCTTGGTGGAGGAACATGACAACATGTCTTGGTGTCTTGGTGGAGGAACATGAGAACATGTCTTGGTGTCATAGTGGAGGAACATGAGAACATGTCTTGGTGTCATGGTGGAGGAACATGAGAACATGTCTTGGTGTCTTGGTGGAGGAACATGAGAACATGTCTTGTTGTCTTGGTGGAGGAACATGAGAACATGTCTTAGTGTCATGGTGGAGGAACATGAGAACATGTCTTAGTGTCATGGTGGAGGAACATGAGAACATGTCTTGGTGTCTTGGTGGAGGAACATGAGAACATGTCTTGTTGTCTTGGTGGAGGAACATGAGAACATGTCTTAGTGTAATGGTGGAGGAACATGACAACATGTCTTGGTGTCTTGGTGGAGGAACATGAGAACATGTCTTGGTGTCTTGGTGGAGGAACATGAGAACATGTCTTGTTGTCTTGGTGGAGGAACATGAGAACATGTCTTAGTGTCATGGTGGAGGAACACAAGAACATGTCTTGGTGTCATGATGGAGGAACACGAGAACATGTCTTGGTGTCATGGTGGAGGAACATGAGAACATGTCTTGGTGTCTTGGTGGAGGAACACAAGAACATGTCTTGGTGTCATGATGGAGGAACATGAGAACATGTCTTGGTGTCATGGTGGAGGAACATGAGAACATGTCTTGGTGTCATAGTGGAGGAACAAAAGAACATGTCTTAGTGTCATGGTGGAGGAACATGAGAACATGTCTTGGTGTCTTGGTGGAGGAACATGAGAACATGTCTTGTTGTCTTGGTGGAGGAACATGAGAACATGTCTTAGGGGCGGATCTACTAAAGGTTTGCGTGTGTAAAAAGGTGTGCAAACTCATAGCACGCACAAATAAATGTACAAACTGATCTACTAACAGCGCGCACTGAGGACTGCGTCTTGCAAATGTGCAAAATAACACGCCTTATCCAGTTAGTACTTTTGCCTCAATGAATATGCAAGATGGGGCGTTTACACGCTATTTAGCAAAATACTGGGAGGAGAAAATGTAAATAGATTAATGTAGCACACGCACTGTGATCTATCAAACCTGAACGCAATTTCGTTGATGGAGACTGCGTCTGTATTTAATACGTTTCAAAAGAAGGTGCAAACGCCCTGCATGCGTAATTGTGCACAAATGACTGCCGTTATTGTAGCGAGAAGGAGACGTAGAAACTGCACTTGAACTGCACTTGTTGCTCAATGTTAGTTAGAGGCATCTCTTCCACCGTGCCCCCACCTGTTGTCTTTGCTGAGGTTTTATTATAAGCCAATTTTTCTTTTGTTCTTCGTCTTATATCTTGCCATCTTCTCTTAATTTCATCCGTTGTTCTTCTTGTTTTACCAACGGCATTTACTTTCTCACAGATGATCTCCCCAATAGTGTTATTTTTTGTCATATTCAGATTTTTTTGCTGTAGCTCATCCAAATGTTTATTTGCCTCTTCCACTAACACCTCTAATTCTATAGGCTCAAATTTCATTTTGCGCTTGCGGTTCTGTTGCCCATCCAAACTCTCCATGGTGCAAAACATTAAACACGCAAAACCCTCATTTAAATACTGCTGTCTCCACCACGTTTGCACCTGTTGTCATTTACGCACGCATTCTTAGTAAATCACCCGCAAAACGCCCATCAACCACACGCGCAAACTTTTAGAATGCACACGCAAATTAGTACCCTTTATTTGGGATCTTAGTAGATCCGCCCCTTAGTGTAATGGTGGAGGAACATGACAACATGTCTTGGTGTCTTGGTGGAGGAACATGAGAACATGTCTTGGTGTCTTGGTGGAGGAACATGAGAACATGTCTTGTTGTCTTGGTGGAGGAACATGAGAACATGTCTTAGTGTCATGGTGGAGGAACACAAGAACATGTCTTGGTGTCATGATGGAGGAACACGAGAACATGTCTTGGTGTCATGGTGGAGGAACATGAGAACATGTCTTGGTGTCTTGGTGGAGGAACACAAGAACATGTCTTGGTGTCATGATGGAGGAACATGAGAACATGTCTTGGTGTCATGGTGGAGGAACATGAGAACATGTCTTGGTGTCATAGTGGAGGAACAAAAGAACATGTCTTAGTGTCATGGTGGAGGAACATGAGAACATGTCTTGGTGTCTTGGTGGAGGAACATGACAACATGTCTTGGTGTCTTGGTGGAGGAACATGAGAACATGTCTTGGTGTCATAGTGGAGGAACATGAGAACATGTCTTGGTGTCATGGTGGAGGAACATGAGAACATGTCTTGGTGTCTTGGTGGAGGAACATGAGAACATGTCTTGTTGTCTTGGTGGAGGAACATGAGAACATGTCTTAGTGTCATGGTGGAGGAACATGAGAACATGTCTTAGTGTCATGGTGGAGGAACATGAGAACATGTCTTGGTGTCTTGGTGGAGGAACATGAGAACATGTCTTGTTGTCTTGGTGGAGGAACATGAGAACATGTCTTAGTGTAATGGTGGAGGAACATGACAACATGTCTTGGTGTCTTGGTGGAGGAACATGAGAACATGTCTTGGTGTCTTGGTGGAGGAACATGAGAACATGTCTTGTTGTCTTGGTGGAGGAACATGAGAACATGTCTTAGTGTCATGGTGGAGGAACACAAGAACATGTCTTGGTGTCATGATGGAGGAACACGAGAACATGTCTTGGTGTCATGGTGGAGGAACATGAGAACATGTCTTGGTGTCTTGGTGGAGGAACACAAGAACATGTCTTGGTGTCATGATGGAGGAACATGAGAACATGTCTTGGTGTCATGGTGGAGGAACATGAGAACATGTCTTGGTGTCATAGTGGAGGAACAAAAGAACATGTCTTAGTGTCATGGTGGAGGAACATGAGAACATGTCTTGGTGTCTTGGTGGAGGAACATGAGAACATGTCTTGTTGTCTTGGTGGAGGAACATGAGAACATGTCTTAGTGTAATGGTGGAGGAACATGACAACATGTCTTGGTGTCTTGGTGGAGGAACATGAGAACATGTCTTGGTGTCTTGGTGGAGGAACATGAGAACATGTCTTGTTGTCTTGGTGGAGGAACATGAGAACATGTCTTAGTGTCATGGTGGAGGAACACAAGAACATGTCTTGGTGTCATGATGGAGGAACACGAGAACATGTCTTGGTGTCATGGTGGAGGAACATGAGAACATGTCTTGGTGTCTTGGTGGAGGAACACAAGAACATGTCTTGATGTCATGATGGAGGAACATGAGAACATGTCTTGGTGTCATGGTGGAGGAACATGAGAACATGTCTTGGTGTCATAGTGGAGGAACAAAAGAACATGTCTTGGTGTCATGGTGGAGGAACATCAAGGTCACATCTGACCTATGACCTTATACTTATGAACATAAACACCACAGCACATTACAGTATTTCATCAGCATGACAGATTCCAGGTCAGATAGGGTGTAATGTAATGCTAAATGCTTGTAATGTAATGTAATGTAAGTAATGCAGGCTAATATAACGTAATGTAATATTATGTAATGTAATGTAATGTAATTTTAATAAAATGACACCTGCTCTTAATGATGATTAATAGAACAAAATTAAGAACAAATTATGACACTTTTAAAAGCATAGCAGGTAACTGAGGTCTTTATTTGACAACAGCCTGGGACTCTTCATTTCATGATAACAATGAAGTTCAGGTAAAGGTTAAAACAGATAGTGAGCATTTTGGAAATTAATTATTTGTTCAGTGGTTTTAACACATCTTGAATTTTGGTTAGGCGATTAGGTGACTGTACCCCTCAGAATCAAACATTTAAAGATTTTAAGATTTAAAATGAGACGTTCTGTTCCTGGATATTAGTCTGAGGATCATTCATCTTCCATAGCACCTTTGTTGGTTTCATTCATTATAGTGATGTCAATTAAAATACTCTTCAACCCCATCAGCACAGAGACAGACAACTGACAGAGAGACAGACAGGCGTACAGTGTGTACAGATGTACCAGAGTAATGTCAAATAATCTCAATCTGGTAATCTCAATCTTGAGACGATTTATCCCAACCTGGCGACCTGGACCGCAGACCAATCCCATTTATTTCATGGGAGCTTTTCTGTCAGGTCAGCCTCCCAGCTGGCGAGGAGAACGGCCTCCTCAGCATCCTCTGACATCAGACAGCATCCACCGCTAATCTCCTCCTGCTCTGCTTACAGATGCTCTCTGTATCATTTTACATCAATAAATCATCATCACATTAATTATGAGACATTAGTATAATTATGGCAAACAAACAAGACCATCACTGAGAAGACGGGCAGCCTCTTCCGGCCTCGTGGGAAATGTGGTCTTAATTTTGAGAAACCCCAAATGCTCCACGCAGCACCTTTACAATGCTTTCCTGGCCACATGGACAGTAAAGGAGACTTTTATAAAGGAGACTTTTACTTTAATAGAATCAAGGTTGTGGTTATTCAACCTTTAGTGGACCGCTAGAAGTAACTTGTGTCACATGTAGCAGCCCCATGCCCCATGCAGTTCAAATGAAAAACGCAATAAAGTCACTAAACAGTGAAAAACGTCTCATGATGAGCCAGAGAACGGAATCAGATCAGAGCGACAGTTATTACATTAAATGATCAGGAAAATAAAACTGAGCAGAGAACAGAACAAGTCAACAAGCAGCCATAACAACAGCGTTTTCACAAAAACAGTAATAAGCGTTTGTTGGAAATAAATAAATAGCCTTTGGTACAAATAGAAAGTCAGTTCATTAAGCACCACTCTCCTCCTCCCCTGCTCCCCCTGTCAAATATCAAACTCTATTACATACAATTAGACAGAAGCAATTAGCCGACAGGTTCTGATTTCCTCTCTGGCGATCTCGGCGCGGCGGTGGTTCGCTAGGCCGAGGCCGTTCCAGGGCTGTCCATTACAGCGAGGTAATTTACTGGTCGGCTGTAATCACAGCCCAGCCGCCTGCCCATTACCCATCAGCCTCTGGCAGCCTCAGCACTTCTCCTCCACGGCGCTGGGTGAAAGGAAAAGGAGGGAAAACACTGGACGAGTTTGATCGTGTCCTCGATGTTGATGAAGCTCTTATCTGATGAAGTTTGTTTCCTGGAAATCAAAATGGCTACTGTGGTTGTGAAAGACAGAACTGCCGCTGATTTCTACCAATCACAAGCAGTCAGTCATTGGGCTCAACCAACGGCTGCTAAAGGCCAGCAGCTCTGACTCGACGAATTGTTCTCCCTATGAAGACTAACAAGCCCGGACATTTCTCTCTTTCTTTTTTGTATGGGAAAGTTTAATGTTGCATCACTCGTTGAACACATGTAAAACATTCCTGGAGAGCTTCTCTGAAGTGTTCGGGCCTGCATGTCACACTGGCATACACACAATATTATCCTCTAAGCAGCCCTTATTTCAATAATAATACCACACCCCTATGTTGTGTTTCAGTGGAATTAAGGCACGGAGCTTATAAAGCTTTACATTTTATTTTAATTGGTTCTTAGTGGATTTGGAAGAGGTCTTATGTGTATTTTTCTGACAGGCAAGGCAGCATGCCAGAATTAGAAATGTAATTTGATGTGATGTTCCCTCCCAGAAAGCGTTGGGGCTAAAGCCGACTTATCTACTGACTCTGGACCAGTCCATCGTCTGACTGAAAGAGGCAGTTAAGACCTCCAGTCTGCAGCGGTAGATGTTCTCTCTCTGCTGACTGTTGGTTGCTTGTAATGTTGGTGATCAGGGAAGTTGATCTTTTTGTCCTGTTGGCCTCAGTAAGTCGCTCTGGAGGAGCAAAAGGAACGACGCATCTCTTTCATAAAATTCCTGAATCTTGGATCTTCTTGGATCTGGATCTGTGTTAATGAGCGTTGGGTGAGAAAAACACTCTTGTCAGAAAACCTATCAAACATGAAAAGGCTAAACAAAATGAAGTGGGTGTAGATCAGACTCCGTCTATCTTACGTGGTATTTTGATACTGTGAGTGTTTCATTTTAAACCGTCTCTGTAAACCAGATTTCTCTTGCAGGATCGAAGACTGTAACGACGAGCCAACACTGAACTTAGAACTTTTGGTTCTGTATTCATTTCACATGTTAACTGGAGTTGGCCAGATGAAGGGGTGAGAGGAACGCCTGGTGCTCTCGCCGTCAGGCTGCACTGAATCAAAGTGGCCAGGTTAGAGGTCAGAGTTCACCGCATTAAAGCTCCCGTAGTTGAATTTTGATCAAAGAGCTCTTGGAGAAAGGTGACATGTGATGAAGACAATTAGCCAGCAGGCGTAAGAAAGTGTTTAGCAAGCAACTCTGTTCCTGGAGCATATGGCCGCCGCCATCTGTGGCAGGTCCGCGGCAGACACTTGATGTTCTCTCAACCAATGAGGGAGAATTTTTATTAGCAGACTTTGCAGATCTGTCTTTGTAAATTTGAACTGGCACAAAACAGTCGAGGAGTTTCACTGTGATGTAGACGTTTACTTGGCTTGCTGCTGGCAACGCTACTGGTTATCTAAAGGGGTATATATACACACAAACACACACACACACACACACACACACACACACACACACACAAACACATGGAAGACAGACATAACTGATATGAAACACTTTTAAAACTAGGTATGACCTGTGGGTTGGTAGACATTCATGTGACTGATGGGTCCATGGACAATATTTTGTACCGATATTAATATATTATATTTTTAAAAGTGACTTTTTACTTGGCAAAGAATTTCCCAAAAATTCCAAGTTTTCAGCGTTTCATCCAGAGTTTCTTCTCATCAGGATGAATAGCCTCAGAAGCATCTAGACCATCATGGACACTAAAACTGAAACAAGACTATTAGATAAGACTAACTATTAGTGTCAGCAGCTCTTTAAGGCAGAGTGACCCCCGCCCCCCCCCCACCTATTCACTGGTAGGGAGACACTACTGACTTTACATGCTACTGATACCAAGGAATCTACTTGGGGGTCTGATCCCTCTGGATCCCTTCTTCCTTAAACTCTCTGCCCCTTTGATCCTGGATTGCGTAACTCATATTTTTTTTTAACAGTAATTTCTGTGTCAATTTGATTCGTATTCATAATGCTGTAATGTACATGGTTATTCTGACAACTGTATTGTTATGCTACTTCTGTATAAGTGGCTGTTGAAACTGCACGACGCCTTCAGGGCCCTGCAGGAAATCCTTGCTAAACGCTGAAAGGCCTAAACACAAGCTGCTCTCAGAACTAAAAACACAGACGGATCTCCAGACTTGCACATTAGATGGCTCTCCTGTTGAGAGTCCCTCATTACACACATTTGGCATCTGGATCGATGACAGAAATGAGACCCTACTTTCCTTGTCTTGCAGGAAGAGGGGAGCAGAGTCCACCCTCCTCTCAGTTATGGATTATGGAAATATTATTTACTGTCCAGCACTCAGACTTATAACAGGTGATAATTACAGCCATCACCATTGTGTCTGTCTCTGTCTGTGAGAAGAGATGACCTCTGCTATCGATCTAATATCATGTTGTCAACTCTGACCTGGGAAAGGCTTCAGATCCTGAAACTACATGTCCTGGTCCTACATGACTCGTCTCAATGGGACTCCAAGGGTAAATAAAGGTTGAATGAAAGGAAATGATAAGATAAGATAAGATAAGAGAGACTTTATTAATCCCGCCGTGGGGAAATTCACGTTATAGCAGCTCACAACAATAGAAAAAACAGAATAGAATAAACAATATAGTGCAAAAAAACAAGTGTGCAAACAATAGAGTGCCATAAGAAAAAGCAAAAGATAAACAAGGAGTATTAACAAATTAAATATTAAATATTAAAAGACTGTATGCAGCTTAAATAACAAAAAGTGTATTATGGGAGAGACTGTAGGCCTATAATATATTGCTATGGCTATATACATATTTACAAGGTGGTGGAGGGGGAGATGATTGACTGGTTGTTGGGGGGGGGGTACGGGGGTGTATTGCACAGTTCTATATAAGAGAGGAAAGATGAGGACTAGACTGTTGGGTTGAACAGTCTAACAGCGGTGGGGATGAAGGACCTGCGGTAGCGCTCCTTCCTACACTGAGGGTGACGGAGTCTGCCGCTGAAGGAGCTGCTCAGGGCCTCCACTGTCTGATGCAGTGGGTGAGAGGTGTTGTCCCTGATGGAGGTCAGCTTGGCTAACATCCTCCTCTCACCCACCTCCTCCACAGAGGGCAGTGGGCAGCCCAGGACAGAGCTGGCCCTCCTGACCAGCTTGTTCAGTCTGAACAAGCTGACTGGCTGTATGTTGACTCAGAGCAATAAAACATGTATTTACAATATAATGGAGCTGATTAGTTCTTAAAGACGCGGATCTGATTTTAACTGACATCCTGGCAGAAGGCGTCTGAAGCTTAAATAAACTGGATTAGACCACTTTGGGTTTTGATTTCTACCTCTCTGACAGGCCAGTACACAGTGCCCAACCTGGTCACAGTTCCACTGTGGTCATGATAGAAAATCCATGACTTTTTAATGACTTTCCATGATAAGTGGAGTTATTCCTGGTTTGTTCGTATTGTTTTCCAGTCTGGTTTTCCACTCCAGTTGGGCTGAAAATCATCTGTGTCTATTTTCATAGACGGGGAAAGTCAGGGAAATGATTTGGTATCACATGATGTGGTAGCAGATGACAGAGGCAAGGGGCTTTAACCTCTCTACTTTCACCTGCTGTACATGTGTGACATGAAACATATTTAACATTAACGTTAACGTTAACATCAACATTAACGGTAACGTTTCAATGTGACCTTTAGGTAATCTTCCCCCCGAGGACGAAGAGCAGACTGCTCCTTCAT
Organism: Hoplostethus mediterraneus; assembly: GCA_034670385.1. Taxonomy (NCBI): domain Eukaryota; kingdom Metazoa; phylum Chordata; class Actinopteri; order Trachichthyiformes; family Trachichthyidae; genus Hoplostethus; species Hoplostethus mediterraneus. Next base: position 18,085,590 of record JAXDDW010000003.1, on the reverse strand, counting down.
CCCTCCAACAAGCAGAACACAAAGTGCTGACCGCTTTATTCTGTCAGAAATACTGAATAACAATACAGAGCCTCACCTAGCGATTGAACGCCATGCAGGGGACTGCTTTGAATATTCAAAGTAGTCAAGAAGCACCTGAATGAAAGACACACAGCTCACATACTTTTATTAAGTTATCTTTACATTCAGATACAACTACTGCAAAACTATAAAGTAAAACAAGACAAAGAAATAATTACAGCTCTTATAGCTATAGTAATCCTATAATATACTATAGAAGGATACTATACAAATAATTAATAATAATTCCCTATATAGGAATATTATAGTGATACTATAGGAGAAAAATCCCACAAAGTACAATAAAGTCAGTATAAACTCAATACGGAACCACAGTTACACTATAGGTCCCTATAGTAATATTATAGGAATATAATAGTGAACTTTTTTGAGGCAAGCTGTATCTCGCACGAATAAAAAACATTTTCAGACAGAAAAAATAGACAATATTATGGGTTTGAATAGAGATGCTGTACTACTATATAAATATAATAGATACATGTACATTTATGATATGTGTGCTCGTATATATTCAATTCTGGCAGTTGTGACTTTTAATAAATGAAGTGATATGAGAAGTGCTTTTATTTCGAGTAGAGAACTGAGGAGCTTCCTGCCTCCACGGAGGAATTAGAATACGCGATGACGGTATACGTAATAGATTACTGCTGCGTTCAATAACTGTCGTAAATATTACAATTCCGATTTAAGCGCACATGAAGGACACAACAACAAGCAGGGACAACAAGAATCTTTGTTTTATAGATGATGTGATGTTTAGGAGGCGGAGAACATGGAAGCCATGTCAAACACCGATGGACAAAATAATGCATTTTATTATTGTATGTTATTTTTGCCATTGAATGCAAATAACTAGTATGGATGTATCTATTTTCACTCTTAAAGTTTTAGTTGTCACACATATTTTTTTAAATCCATTTAATAAAATGTATCAATAACATGCATTTCAACAGTCATTTCAATCACTCTTCCCAGTCTTATTAGCCTACTTGTATATATGTAAACATGCAATCCATCCACTGTACATCCTGGTTCTATGTCATCTAGTATTGTAGTATTTAGTATTTAGTATTTAGGCCTTTGTATTTTATCTACATGTCTATCTATCTATATATATATATCTATTTTGAGCGATAAGATGGTTGTTAGTGACATCCTCCAACTGATCTTAATCAAAACCAACTAATCAAAATCATAAACTTCCTCCTCGTGATCCTGCCATCAACATCCAAAAAAGACACTTTTGATACAACATCCAGTGTGTTGTTATTTCCCATCATCGCATTTACCAATAACTAATATTCAGGACCTTTTTTAAGGGCATCAGCAGTACGACCATTCGGGGAGCACCTGAAGGCAGCATAAGCCCGGCCCACATCCTGAATGAAGAAACCGCTATCCAGAATAGCGGAACAGAGACGACCCCGCTAGTATTGTTCTCGTCTTTTTGGGGTCGGTGTGCCCGGTAAGGCCGAGGACCGATGCCCAGAGCCGGGTAAGCTGTTGCCCGTACCCCGGCTCCGTCTGGCCGCAGCTATGGACAAACAAGCGAAGCTGCTGTCTTCGGAGCTGCTGCTGAAAGCCTCGGTGGTGGAGGTCGGACTGAGCCTGAACCCGGCGCTGCTGACATGGAGGGCGCTTAAGAAGAAACGGGCTTCTGGAGGCTTTTACCATCCTAACACCCTCAGTAAGTGTAATTTACCGTCCTAACACACTCACTAAGGGTCTTTTACCATCCTAACACCCTCAGTAAGTGTAATTTACCGTCCTAACACAGTCACTAAGGGTCTTTTACCATCCTAACACCCCCAGTAAGTGTAATTTACCGTCCTAACACAGTCACTAAGGGTCTTTCACCATCCTAACACCCTCAGTAAGTGTCTTTTACCACAATAACACCCTCAGTAAGGGACTTTTACCATCCTAACACACTCACTAAGGGTGTTTTACCACAATAACACACTCACTAACGGTATTTTACCATCCTAACACACTCACTAAGGTTATTTTTACAATCCTAATATCCTCAGTAAGTGTGTTTTACCATCCTAACATCCTCACTAAGTGTCTTTTACCATTGTAACACACTCAGTAAGTGTCTTTTCCCATCCTAACATCCTCAGTGTCTTTTACCATCCTAACACCCTCACTAAGGGTCTTTTACCATCCTAATCCTAAGGGTGAGTGACAAAAGTCTTGAATCATATTATCTAAATTCAAGGCCTTACATTTACATTTGACATTTACATCATGATGACAATCATCCTCATTTGTATAGCAGTTTTTAACAGAGTTTCTAAAGTGCTTTAACAGTCAAATAAAAGCAGCCATTACACCCCTAAAACAAAATGAAACAAGATAAAGGGTAAGAATAGAGGGTCAAAATAATAAAGTAAGATAAAACATTATTGATCCTATGGGGGAACCGGGTTGTTGGGTTGACTAGTAACATGATACAGCAAAGAACCTAGAATACAAATATGAGCAGAGCACATGGGGTTATATAACTCTACAGATTATTCCAGAAATGCACCATAACAGCAGAATGTATAAGAGAAGATGACAAAAATAATATTAAAACAACATGGTGACAGAAATCACAATGATTTAAAAATACTATTTTGCCAGCCTGGTCCCTCTGCCGGGTCTTTCCAAAACCCAGCTGAGGCTCCTGTCACAGTGGGGGGTAATCAGTCAGTGGATGGGCAGGTTGGGCTTCAGTGCCTTGCTCAAGAACACTTCAGCAGTGGACAGAAGCTGTAATTGTCTGGTTATGAGACAGTCAGTCTAACCACTGGGCCAACCTGTCGCCTGACCTAAGGAGGCTTAAGGGACTTAACCTTCAAACAGAGTTGAGCAGCTATCAGACACATAGTGATTCCTTGGTATCATTACCGTAAACCAATGAGACCATGGTGGAGACGACTGGTAGCCTCTATCTCACACCAGTGGTATTGTTCTGGTGTTTCTCCAATTTCCCAGAGGCTGCCAGGCTTCCTGTGATGGTCTTGGTTTCTGGTAATTATACTAATTAATGTGGTGATGATTTATTGATGGTAAAATTAGACATGTTGCCCCTTTAATTCAGGCTGACAGTCTGCCAACTTGTGTCGGCAGTTGGACTGTACACTCACATCAGCCCTGTTACAATAATCAAATCATTATTCTAATCATCTAAGGTCATGACCCAACGTAACTACCCCCCCTTCCATGAAGTAGCCTGGTTAGCCAGTCTTATGTGTTGAACTCGTTAATTTAGTTTGACAGCAGGTCAGCTTCTCTTGACTGCTGGACTGCACCAGCACTACAGACCTGATAAAAATAATTAGAAAAGCAAACAGGGACGGTGTTTGTGCTAAATACTCAGACCTCCCAGGATTCCACTTTTGCAGAATGCTTCGCGGAAAACTGGTTGGACCAAGGAAAAATTTTTGTAATTTCTTAAGTTAAATATAACATTGTATGATGAAAATGTTTGGTAATATATGGAAATAATCTAGCAAACGTTTTATAAAGGCACGTCTGGCAGATAATGCTCCATAACTGTGATATTATTCCATCTGTTGTGGATTTTTGCATAATTAGACCACCAGAAGTCGGCCAAACACAAAACAGACAGAGGACCAGAGCAACCACTGTCAGTGAAAAAATATGTCCACAGAATATTGCAGAAATTGCAATTTTACAGCTGCAGAATTTTAGATTTTTTACCACAGAGTCTCAGGGAGCCTGAATACTGTAGCTGATCTGGAATCTGTAGGGAGGACAACCCTGTAAAGACGATGAACCACAAAAGTGGTGAAGAAGTCAAAAAGCCTTTTTTGTGACATGGCTTAGTAAAGATAAAGTCCTAGCGTTAGAAAGCAAGGGAAGCTGCTCCACATGATTATAGCTACAATGAAAATCCCCATAATGGCATATTATCTTGTAATTCTTAATCAGTATTATTACTTTAAATAATTTAACAAAATCATTGCACTTGTGGTGTCTTGTATCTTGATATATATCTTCTATGTTTCCACTATGGCATCATTCTACTCAAGCACAGTGCCTTGGCCTGATGAATAGTAGCCCAGCAGACCTGGGGGAGAGCGATATCAGTAGGAGCACAGTTGGAGAAGATGAACCTGTATAGCCTGAGGGTCACCTCCTTCTCAGTCCAATATCAGTAGATAAATTCAGGTTGAGGCTGAACATGGCTGGTTGGTGACTAAAAGCTGAGAGGTCAGTGCTTTGTTAATTTATGACCCAGAGTGGGATCATTAACACAGATTATATTTCACACAGCGGATTCCCTTTTCTCCCTCTGGCTTTACTCTTAAAGAGATCCAGACCTTCAGATGTTTGGTCGGTTGGCTGGCAGGCAGGTAGATTGTTTGGTTGGTTGGTAGGTAGATTGATTGGTTGGTAGGTAGATTGTTTGGTTGGTTGGTAGGTAGATTGATTGGTTGGTTGGTAGGTAGATTGATTGGTTGGTAGGTAGATTGTTTGGTTGGTTGGTAGGTAGATTGATTGGTTGGTAGGTAGATTGTTTGTCAGTTGGGGTTGGGGTGTTGTCAGTAACATATGGAAGCCTCCCATTGTTATCTCAATATATTGACTTAAGAACAGGCTGAAAATAGCACAACATGTTAGCTGTTAGCTTACTTAGCTCGCTCACAATTATTTTTGCACCCGTTGGTAAATAAAAAAAATTGGTAGAACTTTGGACACTGGCGATTGTATTTTACCTCTTGTTAAGTCTATATATTGAGATAATAATATTAGGCAGAATTTAGAAAAGTGAGAATCACTTTTTTCTGCCCCATCTTGTATCCAGACTGAAAAACACATTTTCCAGAGCAGCCCAGTCGCTTTGTCTGCTTTGCTGCTGACCAGTTTTTGTCTGCTGGGACTAAAACTGAGTTATGGCACAATGAGACAAGTAGGATCCGGTTTTAGTTTTTAGAAAAGCCAAAATCACATGAGGAACAAGAAGTTTTCTCTGGACAGATTGTAGGGAACTTGGTTTGCGATATTAGATTTTGGAGTTTATTATAGGGCAGTTGGGCAGGAAGGACTATTATGTTTGGGAGATTTCCGACCGTCCACCACAGTAAGGCTCCGCCTACTGGCAGGGGACGACATGGCATTATGCACTCTGGGACATTGTATTCACATTATGGCGATAATAACATATATCACGATTAAAATATGGACGCAGCATCACGACATGAAAACATTGCTGACTGTGGTTTGGACGTTGTCGTCTATGGAGGTTGCTTTTTGGAGGTGAGTTTTGTGAATCCCCCAGCTGCTTTGTGTCCTGCCCTGCACGATCACTGAAAGAATAGAGGAGGAAGAAGAAAACAGAGCAGATGCCACAAAGAAACAACAGCCTCTTATGAAATATCTCACAGCAGAAAGACAGACAAGTCAGTTGGCCACCAGAAACCAAATGCATGAAGAAGTTCATGAAATAAAATGAAACGGGTTCAGATTAAAAGACGGTTCAGTTTATCAAATCAGAGTTTAAATGGGTTGATAGACTTTGTACAGAACCTTGAAATGGATGGCAGCATAAAGGCATCAAAGTTCCGACGAGTGACTCGTTTCATGTTCGATAAAGACTTGACCCTGACCCAGCGATGAACACATGATCTCAGGTTCATTCTCACCTGGTGGTGCTGCTGAATATTTCATGGTTGACCCATTTCCTTGATGACTAAGATACTGTCTCAAATTTGGCTCCATAGTAACGTGACACAAGGATCCTGGTTCGCTGTCTGGAAGGAAATGTCCTGTTAAGAGGTCATTGTATGAACTTGGCAGTAAAAAGGTTATTCACTCAGGCAGGAGATGAAGATCCAGCCAACTGTAGAAATTACATTTCACCTTTTTATATTTTAGGCATTACCCAGTTACCCAGAACGCAACATTAGAACAAGATTAAATTCTTAGATCAGCAATATTACAAGTATTCCACAGTAAAAAGTGCCCGGTCAGAGCTGCAGCTCCCTGACAGTAGATGGAACAAAACCTTCTGACCCTCGAAGGATAACGTGTTAGTGTTAGTGTAGGTAACCAGATGAGAGAAAGAGAAAAGGAGTTTAGAGCAGTAATCATCTCGGCGGACGTAAGGGAAACAGGACTTTCAGATATAATCATCTTTTTTTTCTCGTTCTCTGGGGCCTTCGGGTGAAATGGATTTCACACGTTTTTTAAGATTTTTCATTTCTTTTCTCTGGCTGAAATAAATGACGTGACACAAGATCTCATATTACACGGCACTTTTCTTGATCAAATGTTCAAAGAAACGACGTTTATTACGCTTTACTGGAAAAATGGTCAGCCACCTAAAAAAAAATGTGATTTGACTTTTCATGTGAGGAACTGCAGACAATCAAATGAATTCTAGAAAGAATATCCTGCTGTCCAGCACCATGTGGTAGGTAGATGGGAGTTGAACCCCCAACCCTGTCAGTATTAGTGCCTTGCTCTACCCCCTGATACACAGGGCATTGAACCCCCAAACCTGGCAGGCCAGTCCCCTGAAGGTTAGGTTGAAGGTGTTTGGTTTCTTGGTGATGTTCTACAGTAACTCTGGTTCTCCTCCAGGTTCCAGGTCTGGTTCTGGTTCTGGTCTGGTCCATGTCTGGTCTGGTTCTGCTTCTGTTCCTCTTCCATCCCCTGTTTCAGGAGGCCTGCACACATAATGATAATGTCAGCTTTGAATTCCAGTAAGACAAATAAAAAAAAAAACTGATCTGCTGTCAAACCAATGTGATGACTTGGTGCCACGTTTAGGCATTTGGCCTTATTAACCGTCTCCTCTACAGCAGTGACCACATGTTCAGTTTGATAGATGGAGTGACTTTGTGCAGCACGGTGTTCTCCCCTGACTGATTTGCTGTTTTATGTCTGTCTGACCCACATTGTTGGAGTGGCTGTGTGTTGCCTTTGGGCCTCCGCCGGTGTCGGTTGTTTCTCATCACAAGCATCTGCACAACAAATGCCTGTTCAGTCCACTGTCATGAATATGCCTTTACACCCTCGCCTGAACTCCTTTGTATGTTGCCAACAAAGAATAGAGTATAATCCCTTGTGTTGCATGGTGTGATAGTTAAATTAGAGCTCATGCCACCAGAACCGTCCATCCTTATTGTGGTAGTTCACTAAACCATCACATATTTAAGGTGCAGTTGATCCGTCTTGTGGATCATGGATTTCCCAGCGCTCTGTCTTTGTATATCAGCAGGACCTTTTTCTGTGTTCATGAAAATTGATCCATACCCTCCTGTTACTGTTCCCCTCGCTGCCTGGTATTGTGTGGTGTTCTCAAGGCATTGTAACCCCTCCCCCCCCCCCCCCCCCCCAGGGGTCGGTGTAATGTAAGATAGTGGTTCATCTCAGTGACTCATCTGAGCATGTACAGGCAAAGGTTGTATCCTATTAAAATGAATACCAGGGAAAACGAATGCAATATGAAGCTATAAATATTGATTCACTTGTATAATAGTATGCACACACACACACACACACACACACACACACACACACACACACACACACACAGGCACACTTGATAGCTTTGAGGTTAGAGCATCCCGGTTTGAATCAGACCAGCTTGGTAAATATCTGGCCAGGGAATGTGAGTTTCCCGTCCCTCAGTAACTGATATCACTTATGTGCCCTTGAGCAAGGCAATTACACCTCAGCTTCAGAAGAGCTGATGAGATGTTGGGAAGCTGCCTGGTCTGAATGTGAACCTATTATGGTTCGACTGATAGTTTGATACTGATATTTTTAATACTTTGTGATACTTTGTGCTGATATACTATATCTTTAAACTTCCAAGAATTCATTGTTTCCACCAGAATAATTCCTCATAACTACTAATAAACTAAATAAACTACTACTGCTGCTACTACTACTACTAAAACTCTCCACTGAAACCAGGATGATAATAATGATGATACTATTACTGCTGCTGCTACTACTTCTACTACTACTACTACTACTACTACCATTACTACTACTACTAAAACTCCCCACTGAAACCAGGATGATAATAATGATGATACTACTACTACTGCTGCTACTACTACTACTACTACTAATAATAATAATAATAATAATAATAATAATAATAATAATAATATAACATATTAATATATACTTGTGTGGAATCAGGTTCAGTTCTTCCCATAGACAACTAGTGTGATATTGATCAGTTACAATAAATAGGTAATCAATCAAACTGTCTGAGGCTAATCAGGATAATATTAGCTTGCATGATGAATAAAGGTTTCTGGTCTGCCCACAGCAATGAAAGTATTTTTGCTTCAAGGTCTGACCATTAAGGACGATCTAGAAGCCATGGTGGATGAGGGCAGGCTGTTCCTGAATGTAAACAGATTGGACCTCCCGTCGGTGAAAGCAGTAATTGCTCTCTGGTGACTGTATCCCAGCATTTTGTCAAGGTTGAACCACACGGTGCAGCGTTTCTTATTCACATGTCCCAGGCCCGGGGCGCTGGGAGTCTCTTCCACCTCAACCCCCCGGAGACAGTCATTAGCCCGGTTAGTTCGGCTTCACAACAACCATCTGAATAATGCCTGTTAGGCTGAAGCTGAAAGGCGTTCAGGGCGTCAAGTGTGTGATCTCACAAGGTATCCTCTCTCAACGCTCCACACAGTTTCATGTCAACACATATTGTTGTTCATGACTCACTTCCAAAGCTTTGACACCAACTCTCAAACACTGCTCATAATTGTAGGGTACAGCCAGCAAGCAAAATGCATTCTGGGCATGAGAGTGTTTGATCCATAAACCTGTGTGCAAAGTCAAATTTCAGATCGGATAGCGTCTGTGTGGCCTGCATGAAAAAAAAAGATGATATGAATTGAAAAACTATGGACACAGTTTGTTGTCTAATTATTTATTACTGTGCAAAAGTTCAAATTTGTGTGATTATGGAGAATGAGATGCTGATGCTTAGTCATTTTACTCAAAGTGAGCAAATCTTAAGAGTTCATCTAAACCAGCCGAACCTTGTTTAGGAAGCAGCAACATCTGATAGCAGTTTATTTTATCTTCTCCCTTACTGCCCTTAACATTCAGTGATTCATATTTTGAGTGTTTATTTCCTCTACGCCCTAATCTCCTAAGAAGCCGTGACTCCTCCCAGCTCTCAACCAGCACCAACGAGGCTTCATACAGATCAGATCGTTAATTGCTCCATTACAGCTCCCATCTCATCACATTAAACTTTATTGGTGCAAAGCTATCTCAGGGGTAATGGACAGCCGGCCTGGCCTGGCCAGACGGTGAAAGCTGGCCAAACAATAGCTGGTTGTCCTGCAGGGACGCTGGGGAGGCGAAACCTCCTCTAAATCTCTTTGTTGGATGAGATGAATCCAGACTGCTGAGGTTAATGCTGCTGCTTCACTGACAGCCTTGACACAAAGTGCAGTCAGTGGCTGAATTTAGCATTTTGTTTTTACGGGTCTCTTGTTGCCTTATTAATATATTATATCAGAACTGTGAATTATTATTATTATTATTATTATTATTATTGATTTATTAACATTAATTAATGATTAGATGATGTACACAAAGTATTTACTTTAAGTATGTCATGTAGTAAATATGAAATGAAGTAATGCACAATTAGGTAATCCATATTAAATATTAAAGATTCATTCTCCATTCATTAGCGATGGCTATTATACAATACAATAGAAGGACTCGTGATCATAGTGATGGAGAAATGCTGGGGAATGAACTTGAATCAATCAACTATAAAACAGCATCCACTTAGGAATCTGTCTGTGTGTGTGTGTGTGTGTGTGTGTGTGTGTGTGTGTGTGTGTGTGTGTGTGTGTGTGTGTGTGTGTGTGTGTGTGTGTGTGTGTGTGTGTGTGTGTGTTAAACAGGTATTTGCCACAGTGTGCCTGTATCGGAGATCATAGCTGTGCGAGAGCTGAACGTGGAAAACAGCAACCGACCTAAAAATGATGGGAGGTGGCAGAAAATGTCACAAAATCCAACGGAGGTCTACCAGTACGCATTCACAGGTATACACACTGTTATATCCGCTCTGTTATAACCGCTCTGTTATAACCGCTCTGTTATAACTGCTCTGTTATAAGTGCTCTGTTATAACCGCTCTGGTATAACTGCGCTACTCACAGGTATACATACTGTTATAACCGCTCTGTTATAACCGCTGTTATAACCGCTGTTGTATCCGCTCTGTTATAACTGCTCTGTTATAACCACTCTGATATAACCGCTCTGTTATAACCACTCTACTCACGGGTATACACACTGTTATAACCACTCTACTCACAGGTATACACACTGGTATAACCGCTCTGTTATAGCTGCTCTACTCACAGGTATACACTACACACTGTAATAATTGTATAAATATATAAGCATTATCCAGGAATCTATTACTTTAATAGATTCCATTACATCTTCAATGTAATATTTTCAATGTTTCACAAGTCACTTATTATATTAACAGTTGCTGCAAACGCTTTTAACGAAACCAGGGCATCAATATGGATTAACACAAGACACATCATATATGAGGCCAGAGCCGTGTGTGTGTGTGTGTGTGTGTGTGTGTGTGTGTGTGTGTGTGTGTGTGTGTGTGTGTGTGTGTGTGTGTGTGTGTGTGTGTGTGTGTGTGTGTGTGTGTGTGTGTGTGTGTTCTTATACACCACTGTGTTTCCTGTCTGCAGTGTCCTATGTGGAGAGGGCGAGGCAGCACCGCTGGCGGTGTCGTGACATCACCTTCCACTGTCCAGAGGGGGCACTATGTCAGCACTGGGTCAGCACCATCAGAGAGCAGCTTGCATCACTTGGTCTGACTCGCTTGAAATTACTTCTTCTTACTCTTTTATTGTTTGAGCTACAATTCTGTGCCAAATGTCTTTGTATTTTTATATTCGTGTTTGTTCTTTGTATTTTATTATCATTTATTTTTAGTAGTCTTTATTCGTGTTCTCAGCTTTTTCGTTTTACTCCTCTGAAGCCCTTTGTAGCTCTGCTTTGATAAGTGCTATAGAAATAAAGTTATTATTATTATTACGACGGGTATTAAACTGGCACTGCTGTTTACCTGGTCAAGTACAGGACAGCAGTGAGATCAGAGAGTTCAATTCCCGCCCTGCTTCAGCAGATCAATAGACTATCATAGTTCACTGTTTTAGCAGCAGCTTGGTTTTTACAATCCTTACCACTAAACAACGGTTGAAAACTTGCTGGCTCCGGGGACGATTAGACAATATCTCTTTTTAGAGAAAGCCACGTCTGCAAAAGGTCAGCTTTTCAGAAATGAACAAAGAATGCTTATTTTCTCATTTATTTTCCATTTACGTTTGAAATCATACAATTTTTTTTCAGACATTTTTAAAGTTTCAAGGTCCCAAGGGTCAAAAACCCACACGCTTTCAATTAAAGGTTTTAGTTAATGTTCTTTTCTATAACTAGTGATGTGATCAATGTAACTGAGTCAGCATTTGACCAAGGTCAGGGAATTGATATTGAGTCACTAATACTGTGGCATAGTACATTAAGTGATATTATATGGATGATATTATATTAGTCATTAATGCACCCTCAAAAATTACTCATGACATCCGGCGAATGAGATAACTGATAATGACTATAATAGCAATAAATAATTCTAACTTTATTATGTGTAGCACTTTTTAAAACGGAGCTACAAAGTGCTTTACAAGCAATACAACAATAAATAAAAGCCAATGAGATGAATAATAAATAAAAGCCCAAAATGAATTAAAGAAGGTTACTACAGAATAAACTAGATGAGTAGGATGAGAATAAAATGGGTATAAACAAATTATTTAAAAGCCTGTCTGTACAAATGTGTTTTAAGAAGCAATTCATCAAAGATGACACTGCACAACTGGGGGGGGATTGGTTACCCCTAATCGACTTCCCCCTTCCTAAGACCGATGGTGTAAAATGCTGACTACTTAAAAAGGCTTCCTATCTCCCCCTCACCCCACCGCCCCCTGCTGTGATTAAAAAGGTCTATATTTTTGTCCTCCCCATCTCCAGCCAGCAGACCCAAGCATTTGCTGGTGTACATCAACCCCTATGGAGGCAAGCGGCGAGGCAAGCTCATCTACGAGCAGAAAGTCGCCCCCCTTTTCGCGCGAGCCAACGTCTCCACGCATGTCATCGGTGAGTCCTACATCCCGCCGTTGATTTTGTCAAACTTCCTGTGTCTGTGGGAATCAAAACGAAAAACTGTCTGTAATGTCGTTTTTCTTTGTCTGTTGCCATAGTTACGGAGTATGCCAACCATGCGAGGGACCACCTGAGGACGGAAGCCGAGCTGAATAAGTACGACGGGTGAGTAAGCGGTTTGTTTGTTTCCTTCCCTAGAGGGAATCCTACCCCGGTTGTTATTTCACTTTGACTCTCTCACCCTGTGCGACCTTTGACCCCTGTTCAGAGTGGTGTGTGTTGGAGGGGACGGAATGTTCAGCGAAATCGTCCACGGGCTGATCTGGCGAACGCAGAGCGACAACGGCCTGGATCAGAACTGTCCGGACGAGTCGCTGGTTCCCTGTACACTGCGCATCGGCATCATACCTGCAGGTCAGAGCACAGCACTACTTATTATACATTAACATTACTATAACACTATTAACATTATTATACTAACATTATTATAACATTATTATAACATTATAACATTATTATACTAACATTATAACATTATACTAACATTCTGTTAACATTATTATACTAACATTATAATAACATTATAACATTATTATAACACTATTTACATTATTATACTAACATTATTATAACATTATTATAACACTAGTAACATACCAACATTCTGTTAACATTATTATAACATTATTATAACACTATTAACATATTATACTAACATTATAACATTATTATAACACTATTACCATTATTATACTAACATACGAACGTTATTATAATACCATTAACATTTGAGTGTCATCGGCGTAACAGTGGAAGTTAATGCCAAATTTGTGAATGATGTCACTGAGTGGTAATATCTAGATAGAGAATAGTAGTGGTCCTAGGACAGAGCCTTGTGGCACACCAAAGTCCATATTGCAACACTCTGAGGTCATGTTGTTGTAAAAGATGCGGTGTGTCGTTGGTTTCATAGAGCCAAATCAGTTTATATTCTCGCTGCCTGTTAAAATGAATATGGTGCATTTTGGCGCATGAGCCTTTGTCCTCCAGCTTTGCAGGGCAGAATATTTAAACCGCCTGCCCATCGGGTTGCCAGGTTTCTGACGTTGGTGTTTGTGGATTGATGCTCTCAGTGGGACCTTTAAGAGAAGCACTTCCCTTTAATTCTGAGAAAGAGAAACAACGTAGCTCAATAGGCCTACAAGCACATTTTATGGACTTGCTCAAGGACACTTTATGGCTGTTGATGGACACTTACTGGCTGTTGCAGACATTGAACCCATGATCTTACGGTTAAAGGACGGAGTCTAACCGTCACTTCCTGTCGGCTGTTAGAATAGAATAGAAGAATCTCTCAGTAATATCGTTCTGTCACTAAGTCAGGGTTACGCTGCGTTTCCTCAGTGAAGCATCAATGCATATTGTCTTACATTAACTATGTGTTGCATGTACTCTCTCTCTCACACACACAAACACACACATATCTCTGGCCCCATTTCGTGGAGTTTGTGATGTTCTTGTTTCTGTCCTTGTTTTTCATTATTTGTGTCCTTTGTTTTCTGTGAAGCATTTTGTTGCTAAAAGCTCTATAAATAACTGACTGACTGTATGCAGACGAACGCTACGAGTCATGGGGGAGACATAAATTTTCTCCACAGCAGAGGAGACGTATTCCAGACGCAGAGTACCAGTTTAATTAATTGCTGCTTTGATTGTTGGTGGGTGGTGAGTATAGGAAGGTTGGTGAGGATGGGGGCGGGGCCAACAAGACACAATGAGAGCATCAACACAGGCTCACGCCATGATTACACTTAAAGGGGCATTAAAGGATCATTCTGGTTATTTTCAACCTTAGTTGCTACTTTTTGCCATCTTGCCGATCAATTCTGATCAAAATCTCGTCAATGACTTCACTGTAGAGCCACGTAGCGCTCAGTCAGCAGGGGGCGCTGTCTCCAGTCCAACAGGGAAACTCAGACAACTGAACCCAAAACACTGTTCAGCATCACAACACTCGCTGGAAAGATTCACCTCCATAAATGAATTCACTCATTTGTGTAGGCCACGCCCCAGTCCTGAACTGCCCCCCACCACCACCACCACCAAACACAAATATATCAAATATCTTTTTATAAATCAAAATTTCTTAGTTTATTTTAGCCTGTGTTGGGCTGCAGTCAATCAGAGAGGCGCAAATTCACTGTAAATACGTTCAACCACCATCTGACTGAGATAAACTGATCAGGTTACTGATTGTAGCATTACTATATTACATTGCATAATGTAATGTAATATAGTAATGTAATGTAATCTACATTACTATTCATTCACGCGTAACAGATCCAACGCCGCCGGCTGGCTGATGGGGATCCAGTGTGTTAACAGAAACCACTGTTGTCTCATCAGGTTCAACAGACTGTATCTGCTTCGCTACTGTAGGCGCCAACGACCCTGTGACCTCAGCCCTGCACATCATAGTAGGTGAGTCAGATGTACCTGTGTACACACACACACACACACACACACACACACACACACTCTGACTCTCCGCCTCGTCGTTCCAGGAGACTCCCAATCTATGGACGTGTGCTCAGTTCACCACAACAACACTTTCCTGCGCTACTCCGTCTCACTGCTGGGATACGGTTTCTATGGAGACGTACTGACGGACAGTGAGAGGAAGCGATGGATGGGGCCGGCCAGATACGACTTCTCAGGTAAGAAGAACCATCTGCAGCATCATAGACTGACAGTTAGAAGCTTATTCTACTGTTGGCCTAAATCACGTCTGTCTGTTTCTGAGGAGAGAACCATCAGGTGACGGAAAGAGGTCAAATATATACATAGCCTTTTGGAATCAATCACTTCCATTTGAGTCCTGTCAGTCATACAAAAGCTCAAAGGAACTGATCTGTGAATCGAGCAGCGTAGTCAGTCTGGTATTCTACTACAGATTCTACAGGTTTTATTGTCGGAGCAGAGTGATGCTGGGGGACGAAGTGTGTGCTCAGCATAAATAAAGATGAAAAAATCGGTTACCGCTCTTGTAACTTGTGTGTTTATACACTGGTGACCGTCTGCCAGGTCTGAAGACGTTCTTTACCCATCACTACTATGAAGGGACGGTGTCCTACCTACCAGCAAGCGGCGCCCTGGGGACGCCGAGGGACAGGACCAAGTGTAGAGCTGGGTAAGAGCTGTTGAACCGAACCCAACTCGGCCTGAAGCATGCATACATTTACATGTTTTCAACTGCAGTGTACCGTGTGGCACACTGGCACTATTTAGTATGTTCTCTCGATTGGTTGGGTTCCACTATAAGATGAGCCCTGCAAGGATGGATTTGGTGCCAGCTCACTTTCAAAGGGAGGTGTGATCATTACATTGGTGACTTGCAGCTCAATGTTGTGATTTAAACCCAAAAGGGTGCTGATGCTGTCCCACAGCCTCGGTAGGCCAAGGACAACACAGGACTGGTCAACCTGCATGGGAACATCACGGGACTCTTACAGGATGTGACTGTATTGGCCTTTTAAAATAACACGACTCCATCCTCCTTTCCAGCTGCTTGATCTGCCAGCACAACGGGCAGCTGTACCTGGAGGAGGAGGCTGGGAAGTACCGGACCGATAAGGTGTCAGACAGTGGTGAGTTCACAACGTCTCAGTCTTCTTGGTCCCAGAGGACCTTTACAAGTTCTCACTGGACTACATTTCCCATGAACCCTCTGAGGATTTCAACCACTACGCAATCAGAAGTTGCCAAAGATAACTGTAGTTATTCATACATTTAATACAGCTACAACATTTTTTTCATTATTCATGCTTAGTGGATATTTTGTGGGCTGACTGCGAAGGGATGGATCGGCCTAGTGAAGACCTGCACCAGCTCTAACTGGTGCTTTCTCCCTCTTCCAGAGTGTGATGGTGAATGGAGGACGATCCGAGGAAAGTTCCTGGCTATAAATGCTGCCAGTATGAGCTGCGCTTGTCCTCGCAGCCCCAAAGGTCTTTCACCAGCGGCGCACCTGGCGGACGGCACCGCCGACCTCATCCTGGTCCGCAAATGCTCCCGCCTCAACTTCCTCAGACACCTGCTCCGCCACACCAGCAAAGACGACCAGGTACACCGACCCGTTTCTGGTGAATAGTTAGCACTAGAGAGCGCTGACGGGCTATTCCCAACAGCAACGTGCCAACAATTTTTTTTCCTATATGGCAGATTTCATTTTTGTTGCTTCCCTCATAACTATTTGTATTATATATAGATTATAATATGTAATACATTACAACTATTACAACAATTTGTCATTAAGTTTCCCTCTGTATGTCACATCTGACTTCCTACGCCATCTCACCTCCTCCCTCGCTCTCCAACCAGTTTGACCTTACCTTCGTGGAGGTGCACCGGGTGCGGCGTTTCCGCTTCACGCCACGCCACTGCCAGAGCGACTCGGAGCTGGACCTGCAGGAAAACGGCAAGCGCCTCTTCAGCCAGATCTGCCGCGACCACCCGGCCTGCGGCTGCACTCCTGCCTACAGCAGCTGGAACTGCGACGGCGAAATCCTGGCCCACACAGCCATAGAAGTCGGGTAGGGCTGAGTCAGTTCGGTTGTTTCCATTAGTCTCAAACAGGGACACACTGCAACCTTTTTCATAAAAGTGTGAGAACAGTCATTTCCTTCATTGGAAGCTTGAGATAAACAAACACGGAGCATCTGCATGAATGTGTCATATGATTATTATGGCCTCCGTACTATTTATTGGTTGTTTGTGATGGATTGAAGTGTATTCAACTGTATATATGCCCAAAATTAACTTGGACATTTCAGCCCCGTTCGGTTTAATCTTTAAAAAGCGTCTCCTTTCTTTTTTCTCCCAGAGTGCACTGCCAGTTGATCAAGCTGTTTGCACGAGGGATCGAGGAGCCGACGGTGTTCGAAGATCTCACCAACCCATGTGCACTATAGACCCCCCCCCCCCCCCCCATTCCTTGTCAGACACTGGAACCGTCTTGCTGCATTTCCAAAAGGTCACAGCTGCGGTATGATCCCATGTGCACCACCAGGAGGTTTGCCATGACTTTGTGACTTGGGCCAGGAGAGTGTCCTATTTTTACCCAGCAGGCTCGGAGAAGATGTGGAAACCTCTTTCCCTATACTGGTACTTAACTTTGCCCAAGAGTTGGGTTTGGTTCTGACTTGTATCGGTTTGGTTGGTATGGTTGAGTGGTGTCTGGTATCCAACTGGATTTGACGACTAAATGAAACATGAATCCATAGATTTTAGACATTAGAGAGAATATGTGTAGATCCTGGCTGTCAAGTGAACTCAAACCTGTCTAGTAATTCTGAATATTGTGATGCTGCTGAACTGGCCGTAACATTTGTTTTAACCTGCTTGTGCTGCCAGACGGGTGGAGGCAGGACAACACAATCACTTTACACAGGTGTAGGACAGTGAGGCTGGATGGGCAGCAACAGGCAACAAAGACTAAATGTCTTCAAATGTCTCATGACAAGAAGATGCTTATATGTTATTAACTAATGCACCACAAGCCACCGGCCTCTCCACTGGTGAAGTGGGTTCATCCGACTGAAACAGTTGAATGTAGCGGCGTCACTGTTGCCTCAGCGTTGCTCAGAAAGTTGCCCCGTGTTTCACTGTAGATGAGAATAGATTCATAGTTTTTTATTTATTTTGTAGATTTTTAAGAAATGTCATTAAAGGAATGTTGCTAGATTCTCTGCACTTTTGTTAAAGAAATTTGGACTGTTATTAAAAGCAAACAATTTGATATTTTAAAGTTTTAGTCAAAAGAAACATGAATTTAAAATGATCTGAACCAAACCAAACCTCTGGTAAATGGATACCAGACACCTGCCAATCATTCCATGGTGACCACAGCAGGGTCAGGGGTCAATTCACTTTGACTTCAATCGTTCAAACTGTAAACACACTTCAGTTCATGGGCTCTTGAAGTGACAACGTTGAAGAAAATGCACTTCCTGTACCGAAACATGATCCGGTACCGTGAACCGTCCAGAGGACATTTAAAAAGTGAACAACTTGAGCCTGGAGTCATGAGGTGATGATCCAACCTTCACTTTCTCATATATCACATTTATTACATTTGGCTTCTTCCAATAATGAATCAAGTAAATAGTTTAATTCACAGGTAAACTGACTGAACTGAAAGTGAATCAACTCCTTCCTCATGGTGCAGATGGGTCGCAGCAGAGTCCCATGCGCTGGCTGCAACTTCATGCAGCATCAGTGCATGAATGCGCTGAGGCGAACCGTTAGCAGAGTTATTCTAGAGATGTTCTGATGTCTGAAGTAGCTGTCAAGAAAAACAATGAGGCAACAATTTACTTTTCCATTGCTTTAATCCTGCATTAACCACTGGAGAACACATCAATACTGTGGAAGTTCCCCTAATATAAAATGTACTTGGGTGTTACATCACAATGAAAGTATAAACAACTATGTTTGTACTTCTGTTATGTTCTTACATGCTTTTTAAGTATATTATGTATTGGTGCTTCCACAGTCTTACTGCCTGGCGTAATGCTTAATGGAACAAGGCAGTGGTAAAGAAAGCTGTTACCCAATAGTGTTGAGTATCTGTTGCACTAACGAACCAGATCTTAGTTTCTCTGTTGTCCAGCTGGTCTCGTCAACAGGAGCAACATGGTAGCAGTTCATGGTGCTGAACATGAATATGCTGCAACAAAACTGCAAAAAGTCTCACAGGGCTTTTATTTTTCTCCTCATCGTGACCAAATACCAATCTGGATCTGATGCTGTTGCTGTGATGTAGCACTGTGTTGACGTCTGTCTGTCTCAGTCATAGCACGTACAGTAGCTGATAAGAGGCTAGTGTAGACGTTGTGTGGCAGCAATGTACAATCATTCAGATGAATGTAGCATTTCTGTTAAGGTGATCCAGGAACCGATCTGACCTGGATGGAGATCGACTGATTATGGATGTTTGAAGGCCAATGCCAATATTTATTTAGTAGAGAAACAGCTAATTGTATTTAATTATATTTAGCCAGTTTTGAGTGAAATGTAACATACCCTTGTTGAAGAATGTCATCAGGAATGAGGCCAAAATAATACTGATTATAACTGAATGGCTAGAATTATGAAGAGTTACCAGAATTATGACAATAGTTGTAGTTTTGTGAGTTCATAATTTAAGTAGAATGAAGGATTTCAGTTAGTGCTTGTAAGGTGTCGTTATTCACCATTACAGATTATTATCGATTATTGAGTTGTACCTGATCTGGACCTCTCTACTGTAGCGTTGGATAGTTTTAACCCAGTGTCCAGTGTCACTGCAGGGGTCAGACAGGGTTCACAGTGAAATCATCCAATATTAGCAGCCTCACCTACAATCTGACTTGTTACACCTCATAGTAGAACAGGCAGGGAGTCTGGCGGCTTGTTGGGTTTCATTCCAAAGTGCTGTAGATCCATTATACACTATATGGCCAAAAGTCAGTGGACACCCCTACTAGTTATTGAGTTCAGGTGTTTCAGCCACCCTGGTTTTCAGGGTTTGGGCTTGGCCCCTTAGTTCCAGTGAAGGCCAACTGGGCACTTCCAACTTTTGTGGGAAGGTCCTTTGCTGTTCCAGCATGACTGTGCCCCTGTGCACAAAGCAAGGTCCATAAAGACATGGTTAGCATGGTTACCAGTTTGGTGTGGAGGAACTCAATTGGCCTGCACAGAGCCCTGACCTCAACCCCATTGAACACCTTTGGGAGGAAGTAGAACGCCGATTGCGAGCCAGGCCTTCTCGTCCAACATCACTGCCTGACCTCACAAATGCTCTTTTGGCTGAATGGGCACAAATTCCCCCAGACATTCCAAACGCTTGTGGAAAGCCTTCCCAGAAGAGTGGCAGCTGTTATAGCCACAAAGGGTCCAACTCCATATTAATGCCCATGGTTTTAGAATGGGATGTCCAGGTGTCCACTGACGTTTGGCCATATAGTGTATCTCAATATCGCAATCGGCTATTGCAGATCATATCACTGCAGGTACAGATGCATGCAGCGTAGGAACCTTGTAGCAAAGCTGTCGTGCTGTAAAGTCAAAAGGTAAGAAGTTTGAATCCAAAGCACTATATTCATCCATTACTCACCATCTTCAGAATCATTTTGTCAACCAAGGTCTTAAGACTCCTGAGACCCTTTAGAAGGTTCCTCAGGAAATCTCATCTCCACTGTGGCTTCACTTAGATGTCAGTTTGTGATGTTCAAAGTCTTTTACTGTTTTGGTGAACCCACTGTCTCACAACCCGCCTCGTCTACTTCAGTTAGTGATTTCCTACATTTCCCAAAATGCTTTTGACAACCAACTCATCGGGGTGTGTCTGCGATCACGGCACGCAACCTGTCTTGTGGCTGCATTGCATTCTGGTCTATCTCGGCTACTGTCTATCATTCATTCACTTCTACGCTGTTTTTGAATGCATTCCTTGGTCAGGAGATACAGAGCATAATAACATGGGAGCAGATCAGACGCCAAGAACCGCTCAGCCTTCCTGCTGTCCTGAGTCAAAGATGTTTGTCAGGTTCTTGGTTTCTGTTGTTTCAGTGTGATTGAATTTTCATTTATTTTGTTTTTTCATGTAATTCCTCGAGGCCTGTCTGTAAACTCAAAATCCTAAAATAAATGACAGAAATTATAAATGGGCATTATAGGAATCATCTCTGCATCTGTGTGGTTAAAAAAGAAGACATTTGAATTTCTTAATTTATTTTTATCTCTTATTCTTTTCCTCATTAAATATTTGCTGCGAGCCAATCAATCATTTCTTGGTTTGAATGAAACTTTAAAAAAGCCAAATGGTGCATCATTGTTCCAGTCAGGGAATGAAGCTGCCTTCTGTTCTGTTATTTTATTTTATGCTATTAAATATGCTGCATGTTTAGTTTTTTTAGGTTTGGTCACTGCAGCAACAGATACGAGGTAAGAACAAGAATATAGAAGAATAGAAGAATATAGTAAACTACTCAGTGGAACATAAAATAGAAATGCATGGATGACTATGAAGTGATTCTAGCTGTAAGAGGCTGTGCAGAGCAGCAGCAGTAGAATCCAGACAGCTCAGTCAGTATGAGACTCAGTCTCAGGGTTGTGGGTTCAATCCTCACATAGTGTCAAATACCTTTGTAAGTCACTTTGGATAAAAGCTTCTGCTAAATGACTGTAATGTAATAGACAAAAATAAAGAAATGTACAGGACATAATATCAAAATATATAATAGTAACTACGCAGCATGCTGGAACAAAACTCAAATCCTTGTCTCAGAGTAACTTCAGCAACATCTCAGGGGAAAGAAATACTTTACATTTGGCTTTGTGAGGTTGTGTTTGTTATGTCTAAGTTTTACCCACGATGCACTGCTTGAGACTGAGGTACCGTCTGACATCCTTAAAGCTGCACTTGGCAACTTTGAATGTCGATGACTCACAATTAGCAGCCAGAGGTAAAGAAAACCCAGAAATACTGACCATCCGCCTGCCGGCCCCTCCGCCCTGTTATCCTGCATTTCAAGGACTCCATACTGCCTATCCCTTCCGGCACCCATGAACCTTTGGTTACAGCTGGACTTTGTCCACTAAGCGCAAACCAACCAGATGGCTTCTCCCATCCATCCCAAAATGCTGGAGCTCAGCAGAAACGCTCGAGATGCCCCACTGCACTTCCTGCAGTCAGAAGTCGACGGCACGGTGTGATGCCAGGCTGCCGGCTGAGCCCGCCTCACTGCTTTCCTTAAGCTGTAGGGGGTTTCCAGTCATTGGTGCTTCCCCATCTTCTAGTATGAGAGAACAAGAGTCGCTGACAGCAGCAGAGGCTAAATGTTCCTTTTGGTTTCAGGGGCCAGAGGGAGGTTAGTATTCTCAGCCTCCTGCAGAGTCCAGGAAACTGTTTTTCCTGTCCATTCAGCACTTCTGTTAGCATAATGTAAACCAAGCCAGCATGCTGGTGCTGTGTGGCTTAATGAGGCATTCACAGTGTTTACTGGCTTTTTCCTCAAGTTCTCCCATCACTGTTATGATTCTGGAGAATGAATTCCTCCTCATCTCTGTCCTCTCCTCTCTCTGATCTCTGGACCTCAACAGTGATCAACCTCTACCAGGTCATGAAGCTTCTCCATCTGTTGTTCTGAACACCCGGTGTCAGGTAGGTCTTTCCTGGGAGAAACCCTCTGGAGACAGGAAGTGATGCGTTTTACGTTTCAACACAAGAAGAACTGGGTAGTTAGCAAGAGCAGCGATAGCCACCGTGGCTGAACAGACAAAGAAAAGAGCGCCACCTACAGGAACTCAAACTCCATCAGCAGAAAAGGAGAAAGACGTCACAGTACTGGACACACTGTTTGATTGACAGGTGATCTCTGGGAAAAGCAGTGAGGGACACCACAGTGAGGAACACCACAGTGAGGAACACCACAGTGAGGAACACCACAGTGAGGCTGAGAGACAAAGATGGAGACTGAATAAAAACCTGACCTCATGGATTACCAGTATAAATAAAGATCATGGTCAGTCTGCCCACGATTCTTCTCTTCATTGAGAAAGTGATGCAGCTGAGAGGGAGACGCCAAGAAGCTACGAAAGCTACTAAAACCTGTTTTACCAGTTCACCATCTAAGAACATAACATTACTAGTTAAAACCAGTTTTAACTAGTAATGTGATGATATTCATGCCGAGACGTGTCAATTTCTCACCCTGAGTCCATTTGAAAACAGTACTACTGTGGGTCCCTGAAAGTGTTGCAGCCCATCATCCCTCTGGACCACATCACTGACTGGACCTCAGGAAACATCAATACTCAGCGGCTCCTCTAAACCTGATAAAGTGGAAGCAGGAGTTGAGAGGTTGAGAGGTCAAGAGGTCATCAGCTGGACCTTGAGGTGTGGTAACAGCTGAGGTGCTGTTTTTCTTCGCTAGCCGTCCTTGTGGAGTCAGTCATCAGAGGGGGATTTCACCTGAGGGGGTGAAGGACCCCGAGGCCTTGCCGGTGGCCGGGTTCTGTGACCAGGATGTCCCACTGGACTGGAAATTGAATTTGGCCTTGGTGGAGAAGTGCCTTATGTGCAAAATCACCACACACACCTCACCCTGCATTTACTGAGTCAGGGCTTTGCTTAATGCAATCTAGAAATGTCTGAAGGAAAATATCGGGCCAACAGTCCAGTTGTGGCTTCACTGCATTAAAGGTTCAGGGATTGAAGAGCAGAGATGAATGTCAGACACCACAGCAGCCCGCTAGCAGGAGGTTTGGATGTTAAACTTCACTAGCAGCACGACTGCATTCAGGCGTTTTGCTACAAACGAAGCTTTTCTTCCAAACGACTGCGAGCACAAGCAGATCAGTAATGAAGTCCCTGCTCGACCAATGATCTCAGTCTAATAGACTCTAGTTTAGAATTCAGATGTTTCATGATGAACTTCAGGTATTATTATTATCATTATCCTTATATGTGGATTCAGAGTGAAGAAAGCAAACAAAACTAAATTAATTGTGTGGAAGGTTTCCTCAACGTTTTCTATTTAATTGTTTTTTCACAATTTTAATAATTAATCTGCGTTTGTGCCTCTTGTAACGAGGCTCCTCATCAATACTGATATTATAACGGCGCATCTGCACGCCACCTCTCATCTTAAAGGACCTTCAACGACACAAAATGGCGGCGCGTTGCCCCATTTTGTTGACAAACACGTTCGGCGAGGCTGCAGACAAATGAGACACCGCAGGTTTAATGGCCTCATTACATAAAAATGACAGTCGGGAGAAAAATAAAGCTGCGCAAACACTTTCCTGCTTCCTGCCCCGCCTCTGGCGTGGTGCTGAACCCCCCCCCCCCCCTTTGCCCACTGTTATAATATGGGCCATACATTACAACTATCTGGACCAGCATGACAATGAAGCAGGATCATTTTCACTGTCGCATCTGCAGAGTGTCCCATTTCACCTCCTGCACACACACACACACACACACACACACACACACACACACACACAGATATTTCATCATACCTGAGTGTTATTTATTGACTTGTAAAGCAGTTTGAGGGTGAGTGTATGAAGACGCCATGAGGAGTCTTTCTCAAGGACGATGTACAGGGAGGTGAAACCAGATCCCAGCAGATCACCAGCAGATCACCAGTTGATCGTCTGACAGCTTTACAGTTTTTTTTTTACAATCACTTTGTCACTAATTTCAAAACCTGTCATTTTTCAAAACTCTAGACACAAAACTCAAAACGGTCATCACTTGTAACACAGGCTGTCCAATGTTCAAAACATTGCATTGTGCGTTCATATCTTTAAAGAAACCTTGCACTTGCAGAATCACTGGTTCATATAACTCATTTATCATGAAATACCAGAGGAACATTCATTTAGATCACACACACACAAGATACGGATAGTTTCACTGTTTAGTTGTCGGTACAATCATTAAATATTGTAGTACAAAATATGTGATGTTGACATGTTTCATTACGGTACTACACTGTAAAAGGACTAGTAGAGAGAATACTACAGAAAGAGTGGAATCATTGAACAAAATCTGAAATGTACTGATGAAATATAGTAAAATCACAACATAGGTGTCTTTGAATCGAAGCAAAATTAATTAGCTGCAAAAAATAAAAATAAAGCATCAACTGCAGTGTTCCTCACCTGGCTTACTGTAAAAAGCAAAACAAAGGATTGATTACTGCACTTCTATATTTCCACCAACCCTGTCTTGTGGATTTGGCTACAAGTTCTCATCCACATCACAATGGATGTTTTCATCCCAAACATCTTTGGGAAGAATCTTTGGGCATGGCGAATCCAGGCCAGACACTCAAGGGCGTCACTTTGTGTTGAAAAGTAACCAGTAACAGTCACCCATATGCATCACCTCCACAGCTGCAACACCAAGTCAATCCAACAGTGCCAATATCACATCTACTGTAGAAAGCACCAGTGCATGTTAGTCAGCCGAGCGATAACAATATCCAATATCACCGTCATGATTGGTTGAACTGTCAGTTCAACCAATCATGACTCATTCTAAGCATAAGGTTTAAATATCGATATGTGAGAACATGAATTAAACTGGAGCAGAGATTAGATTATTTGTATTAGATTTTTTTATTCATTCTTTTAAAATTCCACACAATTAATTGATACATTTCACACATTTAAACTCAAATACCACCCCTGTCAATCTCCACTCCATTTGTTAGTTAACATTTCTTGGTGCAAGCTATTTTTCAGAACATTTTTAACAAATTCTGCTTTTAAAAAGTGATGGGGACAAAATCAGCCATTTCAAAAAGTGATAGGACATGTCCCCAGCGTCCCCAGTGTAAATGACACCTATGTGGGTAGGGCAAAAGTAGAAGTAGAAAGTAGATGTACTGACCATGTTTTTCCTCCACCAATCCCGTATACCAGGTGAGTCTAATTAGCACAACTCTTCATCTTGGTAAGAGCCAGGTTGGAGCAAATACGTGGTTAGGATTTCTACTTTTTAACCACCCCTGTCTGGAACTCAGTCAGGTCCACGTTGAGAGCTCCATCAAAGCGTAGTGAAGCGGTGAGAGACAATTTGGCTAACCCTTTGGCTGATAAGACGATTGAGGTTGGTGTAAGTGGGTCCCTCGTTGGACAGTGTCAGCGGTTCCAGGTGTCGGGGGTCCAGCAGCTGAGCGCCCGGACCAGCGCGGGCAACAACCAGTTGTCATAATCTGTCAAGCACATTTTCTATACATTTCTATTAGACTTTTATTTTGTAAATGCATCCTGAATTGATGAATTCCTCTCAGGTGAATCTTGACTTTCACTAATCAAGGAAGGGGAACGTGTGAACCAATCAACCAATCAACCAATGATCAACTACAGTAAAATAGCTCAGAGGTGCATCTCATCAACCTTCAATTGGCAAGCATATATAGACAGAGCACAAAACAGAGTTACAATTTCTGACGATGGAAGAACAACAAGGAAATGAACAGGCTCAACAGCCAGGAATAAGAAGAGGAGTACGGCTGCGTGGTGGAAGGGTAGGGAGGGAGGCAGAACAGAGGAAGAGGAAGAGGTAGAGGTAGAAGAGGCCAAGGACATAGGCACTTTCCCGATGAAATAAGGGCCACAATTGTGGACCATGTTCTCAATCATGGCCTTACAATGGCCGAGGCTGGTCGAAGGGTGCAGCCGAATACTGGGAGAACAACCGTGTCCTCAATCGTTCAAACGTTTCGTAGAGAGAACAGGTATGTAATCCAACAATGTGCACTGTACTGTAATACTGTATACTTACTGTAATGCTTCATATTACAGTATTCCACTTGCATTTTACAGTATACAATAAATATACTTTATACAAATACATACTGTACATATACTGTAACACAAACACACATACTTAGTGTACTTAGAAGTCAACAATGTCTTTGAAAACATCCAATCTATTAGCATCTCAACTATCGACAGGGTGCTGAAAAGACACCAGATGAGCATGAAACAGCTGTACCAGGTACCATTTGAAAGGAATGGTGACAGAGTGAAGGAGCTATGGTACCAGTATGTACAGGTAAAACATCTTTACAGTAAACAGTACAACATTGTATAGTGATATACAGTACAGTAAGTGTGACCTGTACACATTTGCTATGGATGTAGAAAAGAACATGCAATATACATTTGATGTAACTGTATCTTGTCCAAAATGAAAATACATGTAATTCACGAAACTAATTTTGTATCTTCTGGGATACAGCGTATAATAATGGGAACTGGAAGCAAGTGAACCACCTCGCAACTTCACATACCTGGATGAGGCTGGCTTCAACCTGGCCAAAGGCAGAGGGCGTGGTCGAAATGTCATCAGCCGCAGAGCTACTGTGGATGTGCCAGGCCAACGGGGAGGGAACGTCACTGTGTGTGCTGCTATTTCAGAGCATGGTGTGCTAACTCGTATTCCCATTATAGGGCCGTACAACACACAGCATCTCCTCACCTTCCTAGACACCCTCTACAGGGATCTCATCCCTGATGACGGGGGTCTGATTAGGGATGATTTACCAAAGTATGTGGTTATTTGGGATCGTGTGAGTTTTCATCACTCAAACGCCCATCAGGCAATGGTTTGCGACCCACGACAGGATGCTGATGGAATTCCTCCCACCCTATTCCCCATTCCTTAACCCAATTGAGGAGTTCTACTCAGCATGGAGGTGGAAGGTTTACGATCGCCAGCCACATACTCAGATGACCCTGCTGGCTGCCGTGGATGCAGCATGTGAGGACATCACAGCACACGCCTGCAGTGGATGGATAAGACATTCCAAAAGAGTCTTTCCGCGCCGCATTGCAAGGGAAGATATCCGTTGTGATGTGGATGAGAATCTGTGGCCCGACAGACAGGAACGTCAGGAGGTGTAGAAAGACTGCACTGTAATTCCCCGTACAGCACTGCACGTTCAGTTCGGTGTTTCCTGTGTTTACATTTCTAATTTTGTATTTTTTTTTCTATTGTGCTATGTAAAACAGTTTTTCTTCTCTGTATCGCAATGACATGGTCTGTCAATAAATTACAATACAAACAGTAAAAGCGTAAATGTGAATCCTATCCAATCTCTTGCAATCAATCTCCCACATACAGTAATGTGTAACTTTGTACTGTTGAAATTGATGTATGCCATACAGTCTTGTGCATTTTCAATCATTTGCCATAGTTTCCAACAGTACAATTGACAACATGGCTAAGCATTTTGACTCTCTTGTTTGTACTCAATGACACACGGATTTTGAGCAAGTTACGGGCTTTTGCAGGTAATCTATTGTGTGGTGCTGTTTGTACCAATTGTTTAGAGAAATGCACTCACTGTTTTGCAAATCTAAAGGATGATTTGAGAAATGTACCAAAGCGACTGAGAAAAACTAACGTGCACATTAAAAACAAAAGAGAGTAGTGGGTAAAGCCATGGCTGGAGACCCGGCGGGAACCCGGTAACCTAACTGCCTGGCTCCGTTCACACTGCAGCTCCTGCATGTGACTCAGATCTGATGTGATCCGTTTGAACACCAAAGCTGCTAACCCTAACCCATGTAGTCACATTGTTTCTGGACCTCATGGATCTGGTACAACATGTGACCAACATGAGAATGAATTTGTCAGCTTGGCTGAGCAATGAGACAACGAGGGACAGAAAGACCGAGACTTCATGGGATATGGTTACACCCTAGATGAGAATAGTCAGTTCATATATATATACACACACACACATATATATATATATATATATATATATATATATATATATATATATACACACATTTGTTTTGCTTGTCTTTTTATGTAAAGGACATTGAAATTCTGTGTGATTCAAATCAAGTTTGTCTTGACTTGCCAATGCTCAAATATTACTGTGATCACAGAGAAGCTCTGGGAAGCTGATGGGGGACAAGAGGAGGAGGCTCAATGAAGAGACGTTTCATGTCCTGATTCTGAAGAGAGAAATACCAGGAAACTAATTGTCTCTGGATCTCCATTAGTGCTTACGAGGTACCAGCCATCCCTGCTGGGGTCCACAGGAAACATCAAGACAGATGAATGAGGTCCTCAGACCAGGCCTCGCGTTGTCCTCGTCTCAGCGTCTCCCCCCTTAAAAGACTATTTGTGTCTTACGTCCCTCGGTGTAATCGGCAGGTCAGACAGACGAGAGGCCGGGAGTAACAGAGTAATGACCGCCTTTCCCCGCCGCTCTCAAACCAGCCGGACAGCCGAGGAGTCGGTCAACCGATGGCGGCCAAAAACCTGCGGCAGGAGGCTCTGGGAGTCGGTCCAGATGTCACGGCGAGACTCCCTGATGGAAAAAAAAACAAAACAACACACATCCCACCATCCTGTCACCGGTACCAGCTGTCCCCCCCACCACCACTTCAACCCCTGAAATGTTCTAGGACCGCAGCCAAATGGAGCTGGAAGTCACATGTTCGGGGGGCGCCACCGGGGGGAACGCGGCGCGGACACGTTAAAGTGACCCCCGCTAACCTGCCGTTTAGTCCGAAACCCACAGGAGGCGGAGTTCCAGCCTCAGCGACCCACTGCGACAAAAAAACGACAGCAAACGGCCCACCGGCCCCTCCCGCGTTAGCTGGCAGGGCCCAATTAGAAAACACCGGGCTAATTACGAAAGACAATCGCGGCCGCGGCCAACGCCAAACTGCCTCCGTCTCACGCGGCGACCGGCCCGCCCGCTTTGTCTCTATCTGTCGCTCAGGACGGATGAGGCGGCGTGCTCAGCGGAGCGCGGCGGGCGGCGTCCGGCCCATCTCCATCATCCAGAAGCTGCCGCCACTCTGTGTCTAATGCGCTAACTGTTATCATTATGCAGAGGGCCCCCGGCGGATGGCGCGCACACACACACACACACACACACACACACACACACACACACACACACACTGCATGGCATTGTGGGAGGCAGATGGGGCCTTGATGAGACATGATGGACTGTTCCAGGACCTAGCGGAGAGCGGGGAGGTCCGAGGAGCAGAGGATGGCGGGAGGACGACTGGACGACAGACTAGCCTTGATTAAAGAGTCGAGCTGCTCTTTACTTCACACTTCACACTTCAACACCATCTGGACAGGACGTCATTTAGATTACTCTAGAGTATTTTAGAGTACTTTAGAGTACTTTAGATTACTCTAGGTTACTTTAGATTACTCTAGGTTTCTTTAGATTACTGTAGGTTACTTTGGATTACTCTAGGTTACTTTAGATTACTCTAGGTTACTTTAATCATTCTTGTGTTTAGTTTAGGTTTATTTGAGCTTAACTGCATTTTTCTAAATGCCATTTGCAGTTGGACATGCAGGGACACCTGGGATGTAGTGGGAACTGAACCTCCGTCATTCTGGTCGCAGGGCGGTCTCCAGGCCTCCAGGTCACCGGGTCACCAGGTCACCAGGCCACCAGGTGTTCAGGCCACCAGGTCTCCAGGTGTTCAGGCCACCAGGTCTCCAGGCCACCCTGACTGCTCTATATTCTCCAGGCTTACCTTACACCTGATGAAGGATTAATAGCCCCTTCCACACCGGTGTGACTGTACAGCCACACTAACTCGGGGGGTTATTTATCTTGAGAGTGTTTGAGGACCGTTCAGTATGTGGGTCTTTAAAGCGCTGCGAAGGGGTTAGATACATCACACTGGTGCTTTAAGAACAAAAACCATTCAGTCATCCAAACACACACACACACATACACAAAGTCATGCACGTGCACACATGCAAACAAACACACAACTGCTGCATAAATGCTAAAACACATATTTCATACTTTCATTCTTGTATTTCTACTGAATACCTGTGAACTTTACTCTGACACAGCTTGCCTCCATCGTGGCTCCTCCTTCTCAGCCTGAACCAGGAAGTGATGCTGCAGCAGAGCAGCGCATCCCATCCCCACTACCTGAGACCGTAGATTCACCCTATCGGTCCAAATTAAATCCTGGTGTCGGTTTGGTCACTGGTGGGAAATCTCCTCCACACAGGAAGTGACCGATCCAGACTGAAGTCTCTCCTGAACAGAGAAATCTGGTTAGTTCTTTGGTTTCCTTTGGTATGAAGCATCACAGACCGATTTACTGACGTCACCACACAGGATTCTGGGTAATGAAGTTCAAACAGTTACCTCTCGCTGCCATTTGGGGTGCCAACTTTCTTCTTCAACTAAATTACAGCATGTCAGTGTCAGTGGTTTGCATGTACTGGATGTGTATGGATGTGTGTGTATGGATGAGTGGTTTTGGAAGCTACTGTGTTAAGACTCCTTCCATGCATTTATTATATTCTTATTCTTCTTATTTTAGTCTTTTAGCTGATGTTTATCCAGAGTGAAGTACAGCGAGGGGCTCAGAATCAAGCTGCTGCAGGGATCAAACCCACGAGCCTCCAGTCACAGCACGGTCTCTTGTTGTGTGTTTGGGTACATCAGCTTGGAGAAGAAGACCTCTCATTCAGCAGAGGTGGAAAAGCCTTTCTGCATGGTTGGCAAAATCACGGGAGTGGAGCTGGCGCACAATTTCAAAAACTACAATTTGTCAGTGACAAACTGCAGAAGGAACACAGAGACTTCCTGTACGGGAAGAAAGTCACTAACAATATATTCTTTCAACAGGCTTTCTGCCAAATTGGTTTCCTTTAATAAAAGTACATACCGCAGATACTTGAAACTGAGCAATCCGTTATAATCTGCTTACATTTCAAGTAAGGGGATGACATGTTGAAAAAGCAGGCCAGTTTCTAAAGACATTCCTCTACAAATATACAGCAGCACTGTACCAGTCTGATGATGAGCCATTCCTGCAGCCAAAAACCAGCAAAGAAGAAAACCCACAACACCATCTGCATTCTCCTGCATGCATTCAGCCTCGGTTTACAGTGGGAATTGAACCCACAACAGCTTGGGTGCTCCTCGCAACGAGCTGGAGGAGATCTTTTACTTGATGAGCAGGAAGCTTTGTTAATGTTGCTGTCAGGGAGACATGAAGGGATGGTCATTTTCTCAGCATGTACGTATTCAGTCATACGATGAGGTCATGACATGAGGTTTGTTTTAGATATTAGTCTATAATAGTCTATAGTAGTCTGTAATAGTCTATAGTAGTTTGTAGTAGTCTATAGACGTCTATAATAGTCTATAGTAGTCTAGAGGCGTCTATAATAGTCTGTAATAGTCTATAATAGTCTGTAGTAGTCTATAGGCATCTGTAATAGTCTGTAGCAGTATAAATAGTCTGTAGTAGTCTATACTAGTCTGTAGTAGTCTATACTAGTCTGTAATAGTCTACAGTAGTCTATAATAGTCTGTAGCAGTATATAATAGTCTGTAGCAGTATATAATAGTCTGTAGTAGTCTATAATAGTCTGTAGCAGTATATAATAGTCTGTAGCAGTATATAATAGTCTGTAGTAGTCTGTAATAGCCTATAATAGTGTGTAGTAGTCTATAATAGTCTCAATAGTCTATAATAGTTTACAGTAGTCTATAATAGTCTATAGTACTCTGTAGTAGTCTGTAATAGTCTATAATATTCTGTAATGGTCTATAATAATAGTAAATAGCAACGGCATCAATAGTTCAACTGTTTTATGTATTTAAAGATATTTATTAGCTATTAGCTTCTCCAACTTCCTGTCACATCCAAATGCGTCTTTCCTGTTACATTTTAAGTTATTGATTTCTTGACCCTGCAGGATCCCTCAGGATCCTGAATCTGTTAGTTTCATAGTTAATGAGAAAAATCCCAGACCGAGATCACACCGATACCTAATCAATTGATCCTGATGGGTTTTCAGTACCAGACAGGTCATGTCACTTCTCTGTGATTGACAGCTCCACTGATTGACAGCTCCAATTCCAGTTCATCCTCCAAGCACGTTCAATAAAATGTATTGTCCCTACAGCAACATTTGTCTTGGACATGGAAGCCGTGGCACCAGTGACATAAAACAGTAAAACAGTAAAACAGCAACGAACAGCAAACAAATCTTCATCATCTTCATCAGGAGCAGCAGCAACGTTCATAAGATATCTACTACCTACATATTGATCCATACTAAACCTACACCAGCTACATCACTGTGCTAAAGCATTACAGTTAGGGTTAGTAAACTAAAACAGTTTGGTTAAGGTTAGAGGTTTTTGTAACTACATAATCTGACCAGGCTGTTTCTCTAGACTCTAACCCAGGTCTCTCTATAGTCAGGACCCGGGGCTGCAGTAAGGATGATTGTGCAGTGGAATCAAAGATGGGAGTCAAAGAGTGAGAAAACAGATTAAAGTCACACTTCACCTTGCATTCATACTTCATTCATAAAATGGGAATTAGTGTTACAGACAACCAACCTGCTGATGCTGGCATCAAGATCTATCTAGCCTACATCACAACCTGTAAAGAATCTGGTGAACGAGGTGTTAATTCATGTGGACACACTGCCACCCTGTGGTCAGTTGATGTATGGTCACCCAACAGATCTAAGAAGATGCATCTGTTCTCACATCGGCACCTTTGCATTTTACAATATATTCTGAAATAAGGAAAGGAAATTGAAAAAACTTTCGGTCTTCACACATTCATCTGTTTTATTTAGCAGCACATGATCAAACAATAATTACTACAATACAATTATTTAAAAAAATCTTTTATGTGTTCAAAATTGATTATTGGCCCTTTTCTAGGTCTTGTAGCAGCCTTCGTTAATGATTATGCTTCAAGATGTTTCTTGTAACCACCAATCAGCTTCCTGCTCCTTTCTGCTGCCAGTTTCTCCAGCTCTTCAACTCCAACCCTCAATGTTTGAAGGATTCCTTTGACCAACAAAACAGCCCCACGGCATTATGGGACCTCCACCGTATTTGACGGTAGGTTGGGTGCTCTTTTCTTTAAAAGCTTCATTTGTAAGCTCTGATCTGCATTCCCAAAGATCAGGTCAGTTTGCAGCATTTGCTGTAGGACATAAAGTCCAGAAGGAGATTTGGGGAAGGAAGACCAAGGGATGCATTAGAGAAGTGCTGTGGGATGTAATGGCGTCCCTCTGGAGCCTGGTGATTAATGGACAACGTGCTTCCCTTCCAGATGGCAAACCAGCGACGATGCCGCTAACAAACCAAACTCAACACAGCAACGCATCTTAATGTCAACCACATCCCACCGATCCACATCGTGGCTCAGTCGTGTTTTCCTTTTTGTCCCAGAATCTTATTTCGTTATTCCCTACTTTCATACAGTTGCTGCTACTGTTGTCCCTCACACAAGTAAAACCAAGTCATCAGTAATTAGTAAATGTATAAATGTATAACTTCCTGTTTCTTGACCTTTAAGATCAGAGGCTTAAAGGGTAATTCCGGAATTTTTCAACCTGGCCTCTATGTCCACAAAATCCTCTTGCTTTCATTAAACAGCTTTGTCAGAGTTGAGTGTTCAGAGTTCAGAGTTGTTGTTAAAAAAAGGTCTATTTCTGGTTAAAAACGGTCTATTTCTGTTTCTGTAGCGATCCGTTCGATAATGTTGTCAGACACTTGTCAGACACACGAATAACAATCTGAGCCCATCCGTGACAAAAACAAACATTTTTAGTGGACGTACTTTGACCGGCCGAATATGCCTTCACGGATTACGTTACCGCCATTGAGCCGCCTTTACACGACTGCCGGTGGAGCCGATGGACCGGAGAAACTCAGAAACTTTTGGGATCTACTTAAAGGTTGGTGAAAAGCGATTTTGTGGACATAGAGGCCAGGTTGAAAAATCCCGGAATTACCCTCTGTCACTCCAGCACTATGACTGATTCTTCTGTACGTCCCTCTGGATAAGAGCTTAGTCTATAGGATATTCAATCACAATTGGGACCAAGGAAACTACACCAATACACAAGGTGACCCTCAACTGCATCATGACCGGGAACTTCCACCATCACTTTTATTGCGCTTGCTTTAGTAATTACCGTGGTGCAGGCTACTGTCAAATGCAACACTGCTCTGCTACAAATTCATCACTGGTGGTGGATGCCTCACTGACTGTCTTTACACTCGGTATCTCTCGGTTTTTCAATTTGTACGTTTTTACCCGATCATCACCCGTGTTTCACATGCTGTGTCGCTAGCTACGTGATGAAACAACGTTGGTTTAGCAGACTCTAACGTTACATTGGCAGTGACTACGCCCCTTAACGTAGCCTACACACACAGAGCTGTAACAAGTTTAATTGGATAATGAGATTTGTAGTTAAAATGTTCACCGATAATAATAAGAATGAATAGATGCGTTAAAAAAAAATTAATGCAGTTTTTTAATACATTAATTTTTTGAATCGGCCTTCCCCGTGGGTGCTCGTATGCTTGTAGCTACTAAAATGTACCTAAGTTATAGCCTAGCAAGCCCACCATCGTTTATATCTAACTTGTAATATATATCAAACTATTTAAAACTATATCTAGCTTGCTATCCTACCTGCAAGGTTTCGACCTCGATGGGTGCAGCGGTGGTGATGCCGACATTCAACTGCCAAAAAGTGCTTTCGGTTCACGGTTGCTGCTGCTGGAGGAACCGTCTTCGGGCAGACGACTGCTTTTAAAAAAATCCATCCAATTTTGGGACCTTTTATCCTCCTGGTCCTTTCTTGGCATGAATACATTTTCATTAGATATTACTCAGCTCCTGTGCTTCCGCCATACTTGCACAAACGTCCAGTTGCGCTGTAGACCTTCACTTATGCTCCAGTGGTCGCGCATAACGTTGCTGCTCACTGATTGGTTATGAGCTCTGGCGGCAACTTCATTTTGATTGGTGGATACGTGTGTGGATTTTTTCCCATGGTACACGCCAATAGAGTGCCAAAACCATTTGAGGTTTTGTGTCTCCACAACTTGAGATCCACACATGCGTGCGTATTGACAAATGCGTATTCAAGACTCACAAGACAGGATTTGTCCTTGTGAGATGTGTTCAACTCTTTTTTGCCGTGCACAAATCTTTTTTGCCGTGCATGAATCTTTTTTGCCATGCACAAATCTTTTTTGCTGTGCACGAATCTTTTTTGCCGTGCACAAATCTTTTTTGCTGTGCACACATTTTTTTTTTTACATTTGTGACTCGGAAAATACACGTAAGTTATGATTGCTGTGCACAAAACTTGACTGACATTTGTGACTCACTAAAAACATGCATAAATTGTATTGGCATCATATTCACTCCATACAGCCTCACCGCTCCCCAGTGCTTAATTTGTGCTGGGGCCGGCAAATGCCAAGAATCCAATTTAGCAAATGTCTTACTCAGAATCAGAGCCCCAGGCTCTAAAGTGCGACAACAACGCGTATATTAAACTGGTATTAAACAACGGTACGTCCAGTGAACGCGAGTTGAGCCCCGGCATCTCTTATTTTACAAATTAAGCACTGCCGCTACCATTAAGGTAGAGAAGGCTATGTAGGCTATCCATGGTAGGGTTAAAACGAGTGAACAATGTGTATTTTTCCCAGAGCATGTTATAAACTTTAATGAACGGGTCAGCCCTTACGCATGGTGTTGGGAAGCAGCACTGCGCACCAATGGGTTGTGTACAGGGGTTAAAGTGGGCCGGAGCGATCTGGAACGGCGTTCCGGCACCTTCGATTAATAAGTAAATAAATCAGATTGCCAGTTTCATACATAATAATGTCAAGCAAGTTCATTTATTATATTATATTATTATATACAGTAGCTACTGTGCAAAAGTCCTAGGCACCCTAGATTTGTTAATATGAATTTGGCCCTAGATTTTTATTTATTCTTTGTTTTTTCTGCATTTTTTTGTGTTTTACATTACTGCTCTTTATAGTCAAATTTTGATATTTAGGAACTTTTAATTTCATTATTTCTGAAATCAAATCAAATCACATTTATTTGTATAGCCCTTAATCACCATTACAGTCTCTAAGGGCTTCACAGTGCCCAACATGTGAAAATAATAAATGATTAGTACACGACATCCCCCAGCCTTAGACCCTCACAGAGGACAAGGAAAAACTCCCACAAAAACCTTATTGGAAAAGAGAGAAACCTTGGGGAGAAACCTTGGGGAGAAACCTTGGGAGGGGCTACTCAGAGAGGGATCCCCCTACCAGGACGGTTGGGTGTGCAATAGATGCCGAGTTTGGGCAAGCAGAGTATACACAATATATGAAAGTTCATTTTGGTGGGACATCCAGATCTGATGGGGCGGCATCACAGCATCTTCGCTGTACGGATTTGTTTTACACGTGCCTTTTGCAACGTACTGTATATATATTATTATTAATATTATTATGCCTTTTATTAAAATGGGGGAGGCCCCAATGACTTGATGTTCTCTGATGGGAGGCTCACTGTCTTACACTTTGAAAACCCCTGTCATAAGGCATTGTAAAAACTCTGTCTGTTTGTCAAGCATGGATTTGGCTTATACTTGTGGAGACGTCCATTTATAATATTATTTAACGTACATGATGTACGGGGGGGGGGGGGGGGGGGGGCGGGGGAATTAAATAGCGCGTTTTTAAGTACTAATAATTGACCATCACTGAGACAAATGGAACAAAATTGGCAAATACTAATTATACGCAAAGCATACGCTGAATACGCTCGAGATACGCTCGAGGTACGCTAGAGGTACGTTACTCATAGGTGGAATACGCTGGTCATACACTGACATACGCTGGGGGCCCTGTCACACTATTGCGTATGAGAGAAACGTATTAGTTGCGTATGAAAATTCATTTCATACGCACAAAAAGCCCTTGAAAATACAGAGTTTTTCTTATACTTACCGTATTGAACCTATGCGTAGCGTATGAGTAGCGTATTGCCAGCGTATGTCCAGCGTAGTATGCGTATGGCTAGCGAATGAGTAGCGTATGAACTGCGCATGTCCAGCGTACCGCTATCACGTGACACTTTGTCACGTGATAAATACGCCAATTATACGCTAGTTGTACGTTAAATACGTTACTCAATCGTTAGGCATACGCCTGCTGTACGGTATCAATACCGGAGTTGCGCGGAGTTGTCTGAACGTGACAGGAGAACGTTGCATATTTCCAACTCAAGTGAAAAAGGCCAAACTGCCTGCGATTTTAAAAT
Organism: Hoplostethus mediterraneus; assembly: GCA_034670385.1. NCBI lineage: Eukaryota > Metazoa > Chordata > Actinopteri > Trachichthyiformes > Trachichthyidae > Hoplostethus > Hoplostethus mediterraneus. Next base: position 18,047,604 of record JAXDDW010000003.1, on the reverse strand, counting down.
CAGACTGTTATTTCTTATCTGATCACTGTCGATCGAAGTTCTATCAGTTGGCTATTAGTAAGTGTTGGCGTTGATTATGCCGTAAATTTTGGCCCGTGACGCATCCTTATGCCGCATTGCTAACTTTCAGTGTTTACTTTCCAAGTAATCGTTTCTGTGTATTTTGCGATGCCTGAGCAGACTTCTCACCACCTCTGTGAGGGCTGTGCTGTTCTAAGCCAACACATATCCGAGCTGGAACAGAGGATTTCCATTTGACATCGAATTAGGAAGGATGAGGATGAGTTGGACTCAATGCTAGCTATCACGTGCCCCCTCAGATTTTTTGTATCTGGACTTTTTAATATATATTTTTTTCTTTTATTACTATTATTTTTAATACTATATAATGTAGTTATGATCATTTTATAGTATGAGTTAAATGTGTTCTTCGAATTTGTAATTGATCATACCACAAAAAGTCACCACCCCCTCCCTTTCTCTATGGTATTGGTTTCTTCCAAAGCAAAGTCAGTTCGTTCGTCGGTGATTGAAGTTGCTCAGACAGAGCGGTTGCTGTCGAAGCGGTTAGTAGAGCAAATGTCCCTTTACAGACGTGTGAAAATGAAACGCAATTCATTTGAGAAATAAAGACATTTAGTGTTTAGAGTTGTTGCTGTTGTTAACTACTAGTAATGGTAGGCTAGCGGTCAGCTACCAGAGCCATGACTCTATCAGCTACTAGTAAATTAGGCTAGCTTCTAGCTAGCTAGCTAACGTTAGCGCCTAGCGACCATTGCTAACGATTCCTCAAGTTGATTCTGGTGTGTGAATCTTGTGGTAGTGAGCTGATAGTTAGCTAGCTACCACCACTATACTGAATTATTTTCATATCTCTCTAACCAGGTGAGCAATGCAACGAAAAATATCTAGTTTCTTGAAAAAAAAGCCAGAAGCCCCCAACCCTGTATTAACAAATATTAACAATAAATGATATTAAATTATATTTCAAGGATTTCAAGAGTTTTATTGGTCACATACACAATTACTTTGTACAATGCATAGTGAAATGTATTTTTCTGCCTGCAACCTTAAGAAAAGCAGTATGTATACAAATAAGTATAATATTAAATAAAGATGAGATATATATGGGCATGTATAAGGATAATACATATACAGACAGACAGGGAATGTGCATTGAAATGTGCATGGATAGTGCAATTGTCTCTTCAGTCCAGATATTCAGTGTAGTGTAGTCTTACAGTATGGTCCGGAGTTTAGCAGACTGATGGCCTGAGGGAAGAAACTCATCCTTTCAATCATTATATCCAATCATTTGTGACTTTATTATGTGGCATTATTAATTTTATTCTCTGAATGGATTAGCATTTAATCTGTGAATTTAAGCCTCTTAGATTATTATTATTATTATTATTATTATTAATAATTGTGCCCCCTCAGAATTTTGGCTTGCATGACGCCCCTGGTTTTTGGAACCATCGAGCTGTTCTACTCCCCTGCCTGCTGGAGCGGATACCTGGGCTGTAATATCTAAACCAGGCTGCGCTCGCAATATTCCAAACGCAGTGTCCTGTCCCATCCTGGAGCTGAGGAATAAATATGAGGTGCTTACTGGGGAAATGGTTCATACTCCAGACGCCTGTGGTCCCTATTCTGACCTAGGGTCCACTTCTGCCCAACGCCGCAGACTACTGAGAGATGCGGTGATCGGCCGGAGAGGGGGAGGCCTCTCTTCTTCAGAGCGACTGGAGGCTCCATCTACCAGAGCCCGGACCGACACAGACGCCTTTGCTAAGGTAATTACTGACACTGTCGCTGCCTCTACTGCTATGGGGGCAGTCGATAGTGTTGGTGCTGCTGTTGGCAACGGTGGTACGGCTGGGGATGCTTTATCTGTCATCGCCATGACTGATCCTGGCACCCTTGCCGCTCCTGCTGAGGTCCCTACTGTTGATGCTGTCTCTACTGTTGGTGCTCTCCTTGCTGCTGATGCTGTCCCTGCTGCCCCTGTGTTGGATGCTGATGCTGTCCCTGCTGTCGTTGCTATCTCTGTGCCCATGGTGGGTGCTGACCTGAGTGGGGAGCACTCGGCTGTTGCTGAGGAGCGGATCAGAGCTGTTCCTGTTGTCTCTCCTGTAGACTCCGACACACTTATCATTGGTGACTCGATTGTCCGCTATGTTTCTGTGAAGGGCTGTGAGACTAGGTGCTTCCCTGGTGCTACAGTGGATGACATGAATACCATGCTACCACGTCTGCCTGATACATCTCTGGACTCCCTGGTGGTTCATGTAGGAGCCAATGATGTTAAAGCTGGTGCATCAGAACTGTTAAAGGAGGATTTCTCCAAACTGTTTGACACTCTTTGGGAGACTGGTAAGAACGTTACTATCTCCGGTCCCTTACCCTGTCTCAATCGGGGGGATATGAAGTATAGCCGTCTTCGCCAGCTCCATCTTTGGCTGAAGGGATGCTGTTGGTACTGGGGCATTCCATACGTTGATAATTTTACTCTCTTTAGTGACAGGTATGATTTGTACAATAGGGATGGAGTGCACCTGAATAGTGCTGGAGCTAGGCTGCTCTCAAGGAACATTCTCGATACACTACAGTCCCTCTTGTTTAAGAAAAATCTCTGCATACCTGCAAACTGATACAATTTATGTCCAAGCCTTACACTTGCACAGTTATTTCACCCCACTCAATCCTCTCCCCAGCTCAGGCTTGGGCAGTTGACCAGTCATAATTACAGTACTGTCCTACCATCATTACTTCTTGCACCTCCACTATTGCCACCATTGGTTATTCCCACCCGAATCACTGTTAGATACCCTAGTCACAATTCAAACCGTGCTGTTGTCAGCTCAAACCTAATCACAATACCCCTACAGCCTTCTGTTGCCACTTCTATTTATGCTCCAAATAATGTACTATATTCTACAGCTCACCTAAATAGTCCGCACATTATTGAACCTATAGTCTATTTGAATGATCCACATACCTTTAAAGAAAGAAAAGGCTTGGGGCTGATTCATTTAAATGTAAGGAGCATACTCCAACCTCAAAAATTAGATCACTTAAAAATTCTGATATCTCAGGCAGACCCAGATATTTTAGTGCTAACTGAGTCCTGGCTAAAAAAATCTGATAGTGACTCCTCCATAGCACTAGACCAGTATAATGTATTTAGAATAGATAGGATTGGAAGGGGGGGCGGAGTGGTTATGTATGTGAAATCGTGTTTTTCTGCCACTGTTCTGAATGCCATTACTGCTCCTATGTGTTTTGAACTTCTTGTTTTGAAGATAGATTTGGGTCCTAATAATTCACTAAACGTGATTGGGGTGTATAGACCCCCATCGGCTGATGCTAGCTCTATTGATAAATTAGCAGATTTAGCATCTCAGTACTCTGATGTTGAAATGATCATTTTGGGTGATTTTAATCTTGATTGGTTGGGTAACAATTCCAGTTATCTCAAGGAGGTTAGTGGTAACCTAAACCTAACTCAGCTGATTACTGAACCCACGAGGCCAAATCTGAAAAACAACTCTAGATCTACCTTAATTGACTTAATTTTTTCTAACAGAAAAGACAGAATTGTTGCTAGTGGTGTATTTGGCTTAGGATTTAGTGATCACTGCCCAACAGCTTGTATCAGGAACACTAAACTAAAGAAAACTCAATCTCACACCATCATCAAAAGAAATCTAAGAAACTTTAGTGATCAAGCTTTCCTATTTGACCTTTTTCATAGTGACATTTGCTATACTTCGAAAATCCCTGACGTAGAATTGGCCCTAGATTTCTTCATTAAAACCTTTCTTTCAATCCTTGACAAACATGCGTCGTTTAAGAAATTTAGAGTAAAAGATAAGGTAACCCCTTGGTTTACACCTGAATTATCATCCTTATTCAGAGAAAGGAACAGAGCCTGGGCTCTCGCCAGACGCTCTAGGGATTCATCCCATTGGTTGTCATTTAGACAGATTAGAAACAAATGTACATCAGCTGTCAGGAAAGCAAAATCAGATTATTATTTAAAATTAATTACAAGCTCGTATTCAGATCCAAAAAAGTTCTGGAAGGCAGTGAATTCTAACAAAACCAAGGCTACTATTTCCTTGCCTACAATGGTCAAATCTAATGACTGTTTGATAACTGAACAAATTGAGATCTGCCTGGCCTTTAATAGGCATTTCGCACATGCTGGTCATTTGTTTGTTAATGATGATTGTGAGGGGCCCCCTACTGGTGATTGTGGTCATGTGCGAGTCGAGAGACATGTCTCTCAGTTTTCTCTTGAGCCCTTTTCTAGTAGTGTTGTTCTTGAAGCATTGCAATCAATTGATACCGGGAAATCAACTGGGGAGGATAGTTTGGATCCCTTTTTTCTCAAATTAACTGCTCCATTAATTACAGAACAAATAACATATATATTTAATCTTTCTATATCTACAGGCATAGTTCCCAGCATCTGGAAAACAGCCCATATTTTTCCATTGCATAAAGGTGGGGATAGAAGTGATCTTAATAATTATCGTCCAATCTCCAAGTTGTCCTGTTTAGCTAAAATCCTGGAATCACTGGTGAATAACCAACTCAAAGCATTTCTCACAAATCATTCTGTATTAAGCACACATCAATCTGGTTTTAGAGCTAAACATAGTACGATCTCAGCCAACACTTTAGTTAAAAATGATATACTATCCGCCCTAGATAAAAGAAAACATTGTGCTGCCCTTTTTATAGATCTATCAAAAGCATTTGATACAGTTGATCATTTTCTTCTTTTAAACAGACTACACAGCGTTGGTTTTGATGAAAATGCTTGCAGTTGGTTTCAGAGCTATTTATCTGGGAGACTTCAGTGTGTGAAAGCTGGAAGAACCCAATCAGAGTTTTTACCCATTACAAAAGGTGTTCCACAAGGTTCAATCCTGGGCCCTGTTTTATTCACTATTTATATTAATGACATTATTTTATCTCTGAGTGGTTGTCAATTTCATCTTTACGCTGATGACACTATTATTTATTGCATTGCAGACTCTGTACAATTAGCTATGGAGAATCTACAGCTTTCATTTAATGCTCTGCAAGATGCGCTTATTGGCCTCAAGCTGGTACTCAATGCAAGGAAAACAAAATTTATGGTCTTCTCTAGGGCCAGAGACATTGCTTACGATAATCTGCATATATCAACCAGGAATGGGTCCGACATCGAAAGGGTTACAGAATATAAATATCTGGGAATCTGGCTTGATGACAAATTACATTTAAATATCATATAGATAACCTTGCAATTAAATTGAGGCAAAAAATTGGCTTCCTATATATACAGAACCAGCTTCCCAATGATTAGCAGAAAGAGGGTTGTTGAAGCAGTTTTTCTATCTGTTTTGGATTATGGAGACGTGATCTATAGAAGTGCTGCTCCCTCCACTCTTAAACCTTTAGATTCTGTCTATCATTCTGCTCTCAGATTTATTACTGGTGATAAATATGATACTCACCACTGCATTTTATATGACAAAGTGGGTTGGCCTTCTCTGGCAGATAGGCGAAATACACATTGGTATATGTTTATTTTTAAGGCCATTATTGGAAAACTACCATCTTATATCACAATGTTGTTAGAGTGGAATTATGGACCCTATTTTACACGTTCAGGTGATTGGCTTAGGCTTAAGGTTCCCCGAGTACACACTGAACTCGGAAAGTCAGCCTTTTGTTTTAGTGCCCCAGCTGCATGGAATCAATCTCCAGCTCACGCTGAAGATTGATTCTTTTATATCACATGGACGATTTAGAAATTTAATTGCAGACCTGCCGGCAACAGTATGCAATTGTTTTTAGCTTTGACGTGTTTTTATGATGTCTTATATGTATATTTATGTAAATGTGAACTGATTTCTCTATTGTATTACTAGTGTTGTGTGTGTGTGTATGTATATATATATATATATATTGAAATGTCTGTAAATCTCGGCGACATTGTAAATGAGGGTAACCTCAACTGTCCTTCGAGAATAAATAAATGTCAAATACGCTAGCTGTACGGTACACCTTCATGCCAGCGTATGACCAGCGTACTCCACCTATGAGTAACGTACCTCTAGCGTACCTCTAGCGTAACTCGAGCGTATTCAGCGTATACCTAGCGTATGTTTTGCGTATAAACCATACGCTGGCATACGCTCAAAATTTTTCAGCATGCTCAAAAATGTTCAGCGTCTTCAGCGTATGCCAGAGAGTGTTTTTTTTCATACACTGGCATACGCTAGTACGATATGCAAGTGTGACAGGGCCTGTAGTAGTAGCAGCTCTTCTCCAACACCAGTATGATCTGATCGATTTGGCAGTTCACCATGTCACGTGATAGCGGTACGCTGGACATACGCTGGCAATACGCTACTCATAGGTTCAATACGGTATTTTCAAGGGCTTTTTGTGCGTATGAAATGAATTTTCATACGCAACTAATACGTTTCTCTCATACGCAATAGTGTGACAGGGCCCTAACATTTCCATGGTCTACCAACCTGTCAGTCATTCTCTGAATGAATATTGACTCATTGACTCAAATGATGCATGCAAAATGCTATTGGATTGCATCTTCATGTTCCATTTTGCATTAACATTTGGATTAATTTAACAATACACTTCCATAGTTTGATGGCGAGAGAGTCTGTCTCTGGCCCGATCCCAATTCACCCCTTGGCCCTGTCACAATACTCAAGTGATCGAGGAGTAGGGCCAAGATCGAGGGCTACATACCCCTCGAAACGGAGATTTTTCAGAGGCACACTTCAAACCAAGGGCTACCCAGAATGCCCTGCGAATCTCTGGAAGTAACAGGAAGATCATGGGGACCGCTACACTACCATCCGAAGTGAACCACAAATGTAGTATTTTCTTCGTTAATAAAGATTTTAAAAATATTCTAACCGTGGTATTATCTTAGTTTAATGTCGTTTCAATGTATTATGGACCATTTCTTTATAACAAGCATAACAAAAAAATCACTACTATGCCGATGTCTCTACTTCGTTAATTAGTTACGTTACAACATTGTTTTAGGCTGATTTGTGCATGACAGTCCCGCATTTTGACATATTTACATGTCGCATTTCCTCCTTTGCTGGCATATGACGAAATATAACTAAAGTCCATCAGCGAAGTTGCTGCACTTGTTACGGCTCCTCTAATATCAGTGCAGACTGGCAGGGTAACGTTAGGAGCACGGCTTGCTAGACTACAGAGCACCGCTAACGCTATTCTGTCATGAAGTGGACTGGTAATGAAGCAGTGGGCTTTTTTAATTTGATGACTTGTTTGATCGATTGGTAGAGTGAAACGTATAAGTTGTGAACGAATCGCGAGCGTCCATGCTTTTCTATCTCCATCAGATGAACGGCAAATGTCACTGTGATAATACCATTGTTGCCATAGTAATCTCCGACAACAAACTCGTCCCGTCTCCTTATCGATGACGTATCAGCGTCTAAGGGTTGTCCCAATACTTAGGGAGATATTTTCTAGCCCTACCCCTTGGCCCTCAGTTGCGAGGGCCAAGGGGTAGGGCCAAGCCGAAGCCGTAGGGGTGAAAATAAGCATTGAGATTGGGCCTCCATATCTGCTGTTGGAAAGAAACATTCCACTTCTACTAACTATATCGGAATAAAAGTGAATATATACTACTGCTAAAACACACAAGTGACAACAGTGAATTTGTTTTTGAGCGACTGGCTTTATTTGTGCTCATTTAGTAATTTAGTGAAAGACAGCGAAAGACCCTGGACAGGTCGCCAATCCATCACAAGGCCAACACAGATCGACTGTCAATCACTTTCAGGGCAATTTAGAGTCTCCAATCCACCTGACCTGCATGTCTTTGGACTGTGGGAGGAAACCGGAGGACCCGGAGGAAACCCACGCAAACACGGGGAGAACATGCAGACTCCACACAGAGAGGACCCGTGTCCTTCTTGCTGTGAGGCCACAGTGCTAACCACTGGGCCACCGTGTCGCCCACAGGGAGACCTATGAAGGTTTCTGCTAGCCAAACACCTGAGAACTTCATGGTGGCTTTAACACTCGGAAAATGTTCACCCACCCGTTAATCTGAAGTCAGAGAAGCAGCTGCACACTTGATATTTGCTCAGATGTATCCTTATTCTTGAGAATAGAATTTGCGTCTTGAAGTCACAGATCTACAAATCACTTTGGCATCAAATTCTCTGCAACAATTTTACGTGCAGATTTGTGATGCCCAAGACGCCATCTGAGAAGTTGCAGTGGAAGATTCAATTTGTTCTGCCAAGTGCAAGTTTCAAGTGCGGCTGCTACCACATTCATTCAGATGTTCACTTTTACATCTGTAAATGTTTTCTGTCTTCGATCACACATGGGTGAATATTTTCTGAGAGTCGTTCTCAGGTGTTTGGCGAGAAAACCTCCATAGGGAACTTCACTCCACATCTTCGGCTTTCTTCCACGCTCATCTGAGGGGGGAGTGGAGCTGCGGAGGAAATAATCTTACCTTCTCAGGTTCTCAGGTGTTTGGCGAGAAAACCTCCATAGGGAACTTCACTCCACATCTTCGGCTTTCTTCCACGCTCATCTGAGGGGGGAGTGGAGCTGCGGAGGAAATAATCTTACCTTCTCAGGTTCTCAGGTGTTTGGCGAGAAAACCTCCATAGGGAACTTCACTCCACATCTTCGGCTTTCTTCCACGCTCATCTGAGGGGGGAGTGGAGCTGCGGAGGAAATAATCTTACCTTCTCAGGTTCTCAGGTGTTTGGTGAGAAAACCTCCATAGGGAACTTCACTCCACATCTTCGGCTTTCTTCCACGCTCATCTGAGGGGGGAGTGGAGCTGTGGAGGAAATAATCTTACCTTATTTGGGGGCAGTTCCTGTCCTGTTCAGGTTCCCCATCACTCAGATTGGGGGCCATGTCTGAGTTAGGGTGAACCAAGATGGCACCTGGCTGTGCTTCAGTGGAAGTTCCCCTAGCGCTGGTGAATGAGGACACATGCAGTTAACATATACTGATACCTCAGATTTGTTGTAGGTGAGTGAATGAATTGGTGAATATTTTCTGAGCGCAGTTCTCAGGTGTTCTGCTAGAAAAAAACCTACATAGAGACCACAGGTCTCACTCCACAGGTGAGGCCGTGGCCGCACCGCAGCAGCAGCATGCCCTCCTCAACCAGGAGAAGAAGCGTCTGACTCCCTTCTTCTTCTTCTTCTTTGGTATGCTGACTTCTAAAAACCGAAAGAGGACAGTCAATGCCTCAAGTGACCTTGATGGAATCAACTACAGTGTGGAAGGACTTGACAATTCAGACACAAGTGGAGGTGAATGTCTTACCAGATGTAGTATGAGTAGCTTTTGTGTCAACCAGGTTGGTGTTATCCACGACAACCTGGTTGACAGCAATGGCAGGGTCAGCAACAGGGCTGCTCAGGGGAACTGAAGGGGTGGCCACAACAGCAGAGTCCACAGTGGGGCTGCTTGGGGGAACCGAAGGGGTGGCCACAATAGCAGAGTCCACAGTGGAGCTGCTCGAGGGAACCGAAGGGGTGTACCAAACAGCAGAGTCCACAGAGGGGCTTGCTGTTGGAGCTCCATCCTGTGAGGAGACGATTAGTACTATTAACAATAATCACATTCATTCCTGGTTGAGTGAATTTTGAACTGTACATTATTGCTAATATATAATTGACTGAGCAAGCAGTGATTCCTACCTCTGAGGTGTCCCACGATGGAGTCTCCTCAGGTGTCACAGCCAGTGGTGCCAGTTCATAGATGGACTCGGAGCTGGAGTCCAGAACAGCCTGGGGGCTGGACGCTGGGGGCATTGGCTGAACCAAGATGTCAACTGGAGTGGAAGTTCCCCTAGTGCTGCTGAATGAGGACACATGCAGTTAACATATACTGCTAGCTCAAATTTGTTGTACAGGTACATTCAGGTACCTTCCAAAAGGACAAACTCACAGTTATGCTCATAGCCAGGAAGCAATACTTCCCACTGGACAAGCATGCCAATCAATCAATCAGTTGATCAATTGATGAATCATTCACCGACAGCGCCTACACTTGTCTGATAACCAATGTGCAAAGCAGCAATATAAGGATTCACGCCACGCATCCAAACATACACACTTACTGAGAGCTGTGGTGGGAGCTGCTGGCGAGGTCGCTCATTGCGATGAATGGATGTTCGAGGATTCCACTTGGTGTGATCCTCTCGCTGGTATCCATCTGGAGCATTTGTTTCAGGAGGTCAACAAACTGCCTCCTCTCAGTGACCTCAGCTCTGTCCTTCAGGTTCAACTAAATTACCAAATGATGAGAAAAGTCCAACAGGAAATCAGTGGAATCATCTTCCTGACTCACAAAAAGGTTGATGGAAGTCATGAATTCAACCAATTCCATGTATTCAGCAGCTACCACCTACTGGACTACCTACCTTTGTCAGCTCATCCAGAGATTTGAATAAGTACTTCCTGTTGCTTAGTGGACCATTATACTCCTCTGGTGTCTAAAAGAAGGTAACGTGTATTTGAAATGTCTTATCACTTTAGATGAATTACTGATTGATACTGGCAATAAATATTCTCAAGAAAATGTTCAAGAGAAAATTATATTTGGTCAATAAAGCGGTGTTGTGGTACCATGAGCCTCCAGCCTCCAGCCGTGCTGAAGATGAAGAACTCCTTTGTTCGACACCCAGCATTCAGGAGGTGGTCCGCTGGCTGACCCAGGAGGTCGGTGATGAGTTGCATCTGGAGCCAAAACACAGGATCACATCAGTCTAGACTATCAGGAATGGTTTTATTACTTGTCTGCTGTGATCATCATCAGCTGGTCTTAGAGTAGCTACTGCTATCAATAATTAAGGGTTCGTGTAGAAAGGGAGCAGAGTCCAGTTATAGTAAGGTACTGACCACGTCATGTTCATCTTTCCCAGGGAAGAGTATTTCCCAGGTGAGCAATTCCCACATCACGCAGCCCAGCGACCACATGTCCACGGCCTCAGAATACAGGAGCCCCAAAAGGATTTCTGGAGACCTGAGTGTGGAAGAACAGCAGCACACCAAATCAGAAACACTGTCGTGCTTTGAGGAATAATAATACAACATGGGGAAACATGGTAGAAATGAAACAAGGAGGCATCAGTAGGAGAATGTCACAACAGCTGAGACTTATGTAGCCCTGAATTCAACATTTGTCCTCACCGGTATGGACAGGAAAAACACACCCTGATATCATATCAGGGTGTGTTTTTCCTGTAAATACATGTATTTACAGTAGAAGTGAGAAACTGCAAGCCCTCTCCAGTAGATCTCACCTGTATTCATCGAGCTGAAGTATATCGCCTTGCTGAGCTTCAGTCCTCAGAAGGGCCACGCCAAAGTCAATCAGCTTTACCCTCAAGGGCTCTCTCTGACGATCCACCAGCATGATGTTGTCCAACTTCAGATCTGCATGGATCACACTGATGCTCTTGAGGGCCTTGAATGCAGTGGCCATCTGCAGGGACAAAGTCGGTCATAGAATATAGAGCATGAACCACAGTGGAACATTCTGCAGCTTTGAATTTACTTCCTGTGTGACGGCGTCTCTACCTGTTGGATGATGGACCTTATGATGTTTAGTGGGAGAAGGTTGTACTCCCTATACTCCATGTACTCGAATAAAGAGATGTCCAACATCTCAAACACCAGACAGGTTTGACCGTTCATCTTGACGTCCTCATGGAATTTCAAGATGTTGGTCTCATCCGCATCCAGACATCTGAGACGCTTCAACATGGACAACTAGGGATACATGACAAGTTTGACATGGTGATGTTATCAACAGGTAGTTTATGTGATACACAGACTAAATCTGACCAACAGAGCAGATGTAACACAATATTTTGCATGACAGTAAAGTCACCTACCTCCTTTTTGGCCTGACAGTTAGATTTACTACCTTTTGGTATTTTTATGGCGAGAATCTCCCCGGTGTGCAATTTCTGACATTTTGCTACAAAACCAAAGCCCCCCTCTCCAAGGACTTCCAGTATCTCGTAGTTACTGGACCTCCTGGATGGACAGAGCCATGGGGAACAGTTTGCCATATTTGCTATGGAGGAAAACTGAAAGGAAAATGGAGACATGGAGAGAATAGAGAGAAAATAGTTACTTCAATCCCTTTAAATATCCATTTAACACAACAGTTAACCTCTCAATGTTAACTTGTCATTCAACATTGAGTGTATTCCTATCTGGTGTCAATGTTTAACATCAAGTTGGTAAATGTATTCTGCACTTTTACTGCTACACATATTAACTTAGATACTTTCCCAATATTTACCGAGAAATAGAAATGGCTGAAACACTGGAGACGATGTAACACATGAAGGTCTACATGAAGGTCATGTTAGTGTGAACGCAGTACATTACAGAAGACGGCTACTTTTAATTGAGTCAAATCATTTTTCTGACCTTTCCTCAGAGAATTTACTTGTCTAGAAACCTGCTCAAGTCAAATCAAAGTGGTGCCTGACTAAACAGATCTTTCACTCCTCTTTCCACCTCTGGTTGGAAGTTCCAGCATCACTGGACCTCAAACACTTAAACATTAAAGAGGAAAACCACTGACTTACCTAACTCGCGTCGTTCTTCTTCCAGTCGCAATAGTGCAATGACCAAAATCCACATCTAGCAGGCTTTATAAAGCTCAACACGAGTTCCAGGACCTTTATGATGTCATAATCCACCAAGCACTGTTGTTTTGATTTGAAATTCCAACCAGACAGCATCCTCACACCAAGATCACATTGAGTACAATAATAATGGAGTGATCTATGTACTCTCTGATAAATTAAGAAAAATAACGTTTCACTTTAATAGAATTGAGGAAAAAATGCACAAAGTGGGTGTGGTGGTGGGTGACTTTTTGTTGCCACTATACCAAATGGCTAGGATGATGCTGCAAAACATCATTAATGATGAGTGTTCAATAATATCCATGAAGAGATTTTCACACAACTAATAGAGTAATTACAATTATTTCAATGAAAAAATCCAATACCATGTGAATGACTCCTCCTGTGTAAGTGAGTGCATGGATGAGTATGTGGTCTTCAGTCATGTAGGGCCTGGTTTCTATGTTGGAAACCTCAAATCCATTTTGATCAATGGTGGGGACGCTGACTGATCCAACCAATCTGTGGAGTTGACATGTCAAACACACTTTAGATGTCTCAGTTAGTGAGGACAAGGACACCGTCTTGTAAACCCAACCTTCTGCTGGGTCCCCACATGACAAGCATGTTTTAACCCATCATGTGATGAGATCTGAAATAAGGAACTAATATGTCTATGGTTTGATGTCAATAATAATGTCCACAATGTGTTGTCAATAATGTCTCTGGTTTGATATCAATAATATTGTTCATAATGTGTTGTCAATAATGTCTCTGGTTTGATATCAATAATATTGTTCATAATGTGTTGTCAATAATGTCTCTGGTTTGATGTCAATAATAATGTGTAGTAGAGGTGTAGGACAGTGTAGGGCCTCCTTCTATTCTGGTCCAGTGAATCCTCTCTCTGTCTCTCTCTGGTTTCATTGGTGAGGAGGAGGCTCTCTGTCCTGCACATCACTGACTCTTCAGCTTTTTCTCTCTTCAGTTAGATTTTGTAATATCAGTAACCCATGTCTGTAGTTGTCACCCTGTAAATGTAAAGAGGACCCCCCCACCCCACCTCCCCTTACCCACGCCTAGTAGGTGCCAGGACATATCTGTTCAACCTGCACAGGGACCAAAAACCTTCTATCACTATTAGGAGGGAACCAAAACCTCAGGACATTTTTTCTTTTATAATTTAATACCTTTTATTCTCTCGCGCTCTCTCTCTCGCTCTCGCTCTCTCTCTCTCTCTCTCGCTCTCTCTCGCTCTCTCTCTCTCTCTCTCTCGCTCTCGCTCTCTCTCTCTCAATTCAATGGGGCTTTATTGGCATGGGAAACATACAGTTACATTGCCAAAGTAAGTGTGAAATAAAAACCAAAAGATGTACTTACAATTAAATATATAATAGAATAAAGAAATGTGTAACATTGCAATCAAATATATAACAACATGTTTTATCAATCGGTGGTGGCCATTGTTTTGTGGCTTAACAAACTCGTGAAAAAGGCTGGCTCTGTTGTAGGACTGAGCATGGCCACTCTGGAGGTAGTAGCAGAGGGGAAGATGCGGTCTAAACCGAACTTCATCCGGGACAACACCTCCCACCCACCCAATGGTGATACAGTTACAGAGCACCTTTAACCTCCAAGTCATTCTCCCACTGTGCAACTTTAGATGTTCTTCTGTGTCAACAGCCATCAGAATGTACCACCAGAGTAAGGTAGTTATGACAGGCAACAGTGCACGCTACTTATGAGGGCCCCCGCTCCACACACACACACACACACACACTACACCTATAAGATGGTGTATTTTACAGTCAGATGAGTTACTTAAGTTATCGGGAAAGTAGGGATTGAGGTCAAGTAATCAACTAACTATAGCTGGGATGTTTCCATAACTAGCCTATAGCTAACTTTTGAACAGGCTACTCCTTGGGTCCATAACAGAGGAACACCACAGAAGACCAAACAACTGAAAAGAGGCATGGTTTGGCAAGGCAGCACACAATACAGGCCTGCTGTTTATTGGCTTTGCCACACACACACACAACACACAGGCGCTCGGCAGCGACCCAACTCTCTCTAACAGGCTGGCACGGCGGCCATCAAATACCGCAAATCAAATCCCCCATCTTACTAGCTTGCCATAGGCCGTTTTTGCCTGTGGGTGCTCAAATTCAGTGAATACAGACTATCAGAGCTAACGTGTTGGTATGTTACATCACTTACATCACAGCAGCACAGCAAAGCAACACAGTGTCCTACTCCCTATATACTCCCTACATGCAGAATGACAAGAGAGGCTAGTCTGAAGTATAACAGGTAAAAGGAAACAAAATGCTGATTTAGCCAATGAGATTCATCATGTGGCTGTAACTTCACATGGTTAGTTCAACATCTACAATATGAATGTAAAATGTCACAACAGCCATTATAGGATTGAGTTTGAGGAAAGCAATGCTGTCAGAAGTGCAGAAACACACACGCACATGGTAAGTTTCTGTGATCTGGATGTGAAAACAGCCAGAGCCTCCCCTGTGCTTTGATTAAAGCTGGCATTTCCCTTGCAGGAAGTGATGTTCCACCTCCGGGAACTGACAGAGGGCAGACATTGTTTTGTTGAGCAGTGTGGCATAGAGGACCAACAGGGACTGGGGGTTGGGGGGGGGGGGGGGGGGCTGATGCATGCTGTGATGCCTGACAACGCAGGCTGATAGGTGAGACAAATTTGCTATTCCAGAGCACCTAACTTGGGAGCTCATCAATGTTGAGGACGATCCCACGAGCCAAACCGGAGGCAAATCACACCTCAAGGACAGATGTGTTGGCAGTATCAAGGGAGAGATGTTGACGGGAGGGGTCTTGGTGGCACCATGAAAAGTTTAAGCCCAAATGGGTCCCATGGGAAGCAACAGAAGGATGTCCTGAAACAAGCAAGGAGAGGCGATGCGTGGGAAAGAGTCTTTGGGCCAAAGGGAAAAGTTTTGAGGCTTAATGGCTCCCTGGCTGCACTGCTGAGATAAACTCCTCAGGGAGTTCCTCCGTGAAGAAGTTGGCAGGTTATTTTGTGTTAGAAGGTTCTCTAGGGAGGACAAATGCTGACGGTTGGCAGATTGACTGAGAAATTGTTCCTGACTGTGAATAAAACAATATAAATAAAGGAAAGGAAGAGGAACAATCGTTACGGAGCGAGACGCTGCAGCAGGAACATTATTCAATCATGAGGCATAAGACACAGAGCAGCTTCTTAGTGTGAATCAAGGTGAACATGGTATTAACCCCTATCAGCAGTGACACCCTTCACATTACCAGGCCTGCATCCTCTCCGGGTAGGAACACTGGACAGCTCTCAAAGTGACCTGAAGTCTACCAATATATTACACTGCAATTAGCAGCAACAACTGGAAAAGGCAAGGAAGGATTCCAGGCAGAATTGGCTGAAGAATGTCAGCTTTCTAATGCCGCAGGGATATTGCCTTACACCACACCGCCTGTTGCAATTACACCGGCTGGGAACCCGTTGGTGCCACACGATGTGTGGCATTAATATCTGACCCACATGAAAGTGAAACTCAAAGACCTAAATAGATGCTGTTGACTGAGGGAGGGACTGAAAGTGATGAACTACATCGCAGGGGCACAATGTATTACAGGAGGCCTCCTCTTGCCTTCTTGTGGGAACTCCAGATATAAAAAGGTACCAAATCACTGGGAACATTTTATTGATTACCAAAATGTGATGTATTGTTAACATGCATTGAACCACAATGTACAGGAACCACAGTGGAACCACACCACCAGTGTTTTTTTATGTCAACATTGGTCAAATAGTCAATGTAATTCTGAAGATACAATTATTCTTTCATTGCCGTTTTGAAGTCTAAATATCAGTATTTCTCACTGTGTAACGGCCTGTAGAGAGTTGGTGCTGGAAGGCTTTGATATGTAATATACACCCGCTTTGTAGAATCGAGCAGACATTTCTGTTTTCATTACATTCATTTAGCACAAAGGTGATGGTTGACACTATGTGGGGATCGAACCCACAACCCGGAGACTGAGAGTCTCATGCTCTACCGACTGAGCTGTCCAGGTCCAGGCCAGGTCTCTGGTAGAGACCAGTAGAGACTGTGGTTGTACTGGTCAGCTCTCAGTAGAACCAGTAGAGACTGTGGTTGTACTGGTCAGCTCCCAGTGGAACCAGTAGAGACTGTGGTTGTAGTAGTCAGCTCCCAGTGGAACCAGTAGAGACTGTGGTTGTACTGGTCAGCTCCCAGTGGAACCAGTAGAGACTGTGGTTGTAGTAGTCAGCTCCCAGTGGAACCAGTAGAGACTGTGGTTGTAGTGGTCAGCTCCCAGTGGAACCAGTAGAGACTGTGGTTGTACTGGTCAGCTCCCAGTGGAACCAGTAGAGACTGTGGTTGTAGTGGTCAGCTCCCAGTGCAACCAGTAGAGACCTCGGCTCTTCATTTTTAGTTATTGATTATTGGTAACTCACTCAGCGGGGCTGGTAATCGACTGGATTGACGACTGTCTCGGCTGGTCAGCCTCTCATACGTTCACGGTAAGGAAACCCTCCCTGGGTATATAAAGTTAAAACACTACTGACACCCAGTGGCTGAACCAGCAACTGCAGGAAGTAAAAACGAGGGGAATTAGAATGAGTACTTAAATTTCTTTACTTAAATTAAAAAAATGTACATCACATTTTACAATAGACATCATTTTGTTTAAAAACTTTACAGCAATTTGTACAATTACAGAATTTTATAAAATCCTTCTTTGTCAGTAAGACACAGCAGGTCACAGAGGTGTTCACAACTATAATGTGAAAAAGACAATACAGATCCCAAAACCACAAACGGATTACAAAGCAGAATAGAAAAGTACGACCACATCTACTTTCTGAGTTAAAAAAACGAAATGTTAGGACAGCGAAGGCAGTGTGTCCAGTTCAGTGGCTTCAGAGGCCAGTGCCTTCAGCGGCCACACATCAAACATTAAACACATTAAACTGGCATCAACATGGCAGAAATGAGAAGGCAACACAATGCTACAGTCTGAGTCATGATGTGGACCTCCATTCATCTAACATGTTCACACTAGGGAGGTGAAAGTAGTGGGCCATGTACGAAGGACACGTCAGCCACGAGGATCGACACCATTCAGTCGGTGATCAGTGATGCGTTCTATTTATATCCTGAAACTTAGACTGAAAATGTCCGACTGTTGAACCACGTGAAGACATGAAATAAGGAGCACTTTAATTCAACCAAATTGGCATTTTCTTCACTTGTTTGGAAAAAAAAAAAAGACTTGCGGAATGAATATTAATATAAAAAAATCATTCGATCCCCGTGGAGACGTGACATGACCCCGTCTTGACCCCGTTAAAGGCTAAAACATGTTTGTTTGTGTCCTTGGGTGTTCAGTCCATCCAGATGTCCCATAATGCAATGCAGTCCCAATGTTTCTGGTTTGGTTGTCTTGTGCCAAACCAGAAATGCTGTATTATAGTATTGTACAGCTGGACGAGCCTGGTAGCCTGAATGATGTCGGCCAGGAGGCTGAGATGCTCTGATGGTCTGTTGTTTCATGGCTTCCTAGCTCTACATCCTCAGGAATCAGCTTTTATCGTGACAGTGATTACATCAGACATATATCAAATGAAGAGGCACAAAACAGAAACTTATCCTATGTCGTCTAACGGACCAGGGAGACGCCCCAACAAAGAGACTTTCTGCCAAACAACGAAGAATCTGGGCAATGACGAAACTTGCATCTAAGGCAGAAGATGTGCTGATCTCTGAAATCATGAAACATCATATAAAATTTGGTCTGTATTACAAAGAAATAATAGGAAGCTACATTAGCAGGCTGACAAAATGAGGAAAATGATCTTCCCAGTAGGAGACTAGCCCAGTTTTCATGCCCCCGCCATCTCGGGGATTCAAACTGGCTTCAAGCAGTAAACTTTATCACTACAACTTTTAACACAAAATGACAAACTAGGAAAGGAAAAAACAAAGATTTGGCAATATAAGACCATCACACAGTTAGTACATTCTGTGGCTCTGACAGACAGCAAGTTGTAGTTGGCATGGACAGATACAGGGCACAAGTAGCTAGCTAGA
The DNA here is from genome assembly GCA_034670385.1 of Hoplostethus mediterraneus. NCBI lineage: Eukaryota > Metazoa > Chordata > Actinopteri > Trachichthyiformes > Trachichthyidae > Hoplostethus > Hoplostethus mediterraneus. The sequence continues at coordinate 18,028,776 of JAXDDW010000003.1, read as the reverse complement.
CAATTTACTTGTTTATCTCAGGCTACATCCTAAAACGTTGCTTCCCCGTTTAGTGCCAAACATCATTTCAGGTCGATGTGTCGCTTCTGTTTGTGCCCCCACTTAAATAAAAATAACTGTGTATCTGGAGGGAACCACCAGATGGCCACAGGGGGGCGCTGTGACATCCAAGCGAACGCAAAAAAAGGGTCAGGTTTCTGTTAAAATCGATTGCAGGACATTCATACAGAGTAACGCTAGAGCTACTAACACCACATACAATGTGATTATGAAGCTGAGATAGTAGTACCATAGAGAAAGCAATGACTATAAGGCGTTATGAGTCCTGTGTAGATGTTACGTCATCTGTTTGAATCCATCGGCTGAGTCCTCTCCACATCACCAGCTAGCGCTTGGCACCGACCATCAAGCCATTTGGCAAGAAAAGGATTGTTAGTAAAATAGATGGGACAGAAGCACAACCAGATGAATACTACAGATGATTCCATTAATGATTGAAAGGTTTCTTATTTTGTAAGTAATCATAGTTAATCATTTCAATAATATTCAATAGCAAGTCATTTTGTCAGGTGTCAGTCTCCGTTACTCCAGCGGTAGTTAGGTGTCATTTTTATTCAACTTGTCAGAATCAACTGAGCTTAAAAGATCACTAATGCCACAATCAAACACCCTGATCATCCCATAATACATTTATTTTGCCACAAACTGCAAAGCTGACTGTCCCAGGCTGCAGGGATAACGGATGTGTGTTTTCTCTTATTACTACAGGAAGTCATTTGCTTTTAAACTGAATTTGTTCACCAGGAAGTCTAAAAAGAACCATGACAACGAAGCAGCTGATGCTCCACAGCAACTTGGGCAGTGATGGGGATCGTACCTGTGACCTTTCTGTGACGGGACAGTCTCCGAGAGGAAACGGGTCATATTTCTGGTAAATATGGTGACTAAAATATTAAAATCTGGAAAACAAAATCCACTGAGCGACGGGAGGCTGATGCTGAGAGGAAGAGAGAGCCAGCCTCCATCCTCTCACACACACACACACACACACACACACACACACACACACACACACACACACACACACACACACACACACACACACACACACACACACACACACACACACACACACACACACACACACACACACACACACCAAAACCCTTCCCCCAGAACAGACAGACTTCTAACACGTTGACATCAAAGTGTCGGATCTTCTCTGTTGGTCCCTGAACCCACCACATCAGGTTCTGGGTTCTGGACCTCTATCTCCGCTAAAGAGACAGAGGCGGGGCCTCTGTGTGGTGGGGGGGGGCGGGGTAAGTCGATGGCGAAGACAACCGTCTGGGTGAGAGTCACCACTGACGTCTGATGTTTCGGGCACCGGAAGAGGTTACCTTGGAATAAAGTAACTAAACTGGTGCACTTGGGCAAGTCTCTGATAAAGGCAGCCATAGTGGTGCACTTCAAGTCTGTCGTGAAGGCAGCCATCTTGGAGATACTAGGTCTCCGGGTTGGTGGCTGTAGCCATGGTGACAATCTTCATGTACTGTGTGAAGATGGCTTCAAAGGCCTCGTCTCGGTGGACCATGGCACCAAACACCAAAGGCTGAGAGGGGAGAGACAGAGAGGGAAAGGGGAGGAAAGGGGAGGAAGCAGAGGGACAGAGAAGAGTCAGTCAGTCAAGACCTGGTGGTTCATCTCCAAACATCAATGTAACATTTGACAAGCAGTTACCCCCATGTCCATTCTCTATTTAAAATAACAAGTTAGTCTGGTATCTGGTTGAGCTCATACCTTCTGGGTGGATGGGGTTGCTATGGAGATACCCATTCCAGATCCAGGCAATACTGACAAAACTTTGTACTGTGGCATTGTGGGAGAAAAAAAACAGGAGAAGACGTTGTTCTGATGTGTGTGATGTGTCAGTTCATTTTCAGACACTTGGAAGTAATTCGACACAGAAGGGAATAATGCCCTGTACCTTCTGGATGTCAGTGATGTCGACCAGTTTGATGACCTTGTTCTTCTTGGAAGAGCTAGACCTGGAGCTTGAGCTTTCAAAGCACAGGTAACTGCAGAAACAGAAACAACCGGTTGGGACAGAGCTGCTGTATAGCTTCATGAGTATGGCTCTAACACTGCCATGGCCTGTAGCTCAGCTGGGAGAGCCACCCATACTGAACATGGACGCCCTCATGGTCCTGTAAGGGGTTTGAATGAAGGTGAGCACCGAGTGGCATCTGCTGGAAGAGGATGAGGGAGGCAGTGCACATTTAATGAGACGGTATACACAATCACTGCTTGAGGTTGAGGTTGTACTGCACCCCCCCCCACCCCCCCCCCTGACCATCCAAGATAGTGGTCATCATTAGAAGATGTGAGCACTGGGATTAAAGATTGTTGCACTACATTCTTGCCTTAATATACTTAGAATATTCTTCTAATCTCCACTTCAACGGTGTGTTAGAAACAGAGCAGACTTACTTCTCAGTGACGTAGAGCACGCCGTTCCGGATGTAGTCGGTGGGCATCTTCCTGTCTCTGTTGATCAAGCAGCAACGCCAGCCGTTCTCACACACTGAGGTTCAGCCAAGACAACAGATGTTTGGTCAACATACATGTTACTGCCTGCTGCTGCAGAGACTCTACATCATCCCACTTATTACACAGCTACTTCACTACTGACGTAAAATCAATCGAAGTAATAAAAGTACTTTAAAGTCCAACAGGACTACCTGCAGGAGGGACAGCTTTTCGCCACAAGGTGGCGGTAGTTAGTTTGATAACAAATCAAGACTTCCCTTCTTGATTGCAGTGATATGATTAGTTGGTAATTCAGGAATATTAGACCCTCAAATGGATCCTGGCCAATTAGAATTGAGTATTCAACAAAGATGTGTAATAAAATACTAACACTAACTAAACTAAAATACACTAACAAACGCAAGAGGTTGAAACCAAACCAAATACATTCAACCTGCATGCTTTGAAATCACATCTGTTGCTTTTGATGCCTAAGCCTGCAGTTCCTCCCCCACCTGCTAGGGGTCGCTCGTTTTCCGAAAGGTTGAAGACCTCGTGGAAAGCCCCTTTCTTGGTGCTGTAGCTCCGCCCACTGTCCTCCTCTCGACTGATGCCCAAAGGCAAGCCTGTCACGAGGCTGCCGCGGGCCATGGCTGGAGGAATCTGGAGGAAATAGACAGGGAAGAGAGGGGGAGGCGGGGCGTTAGGGTTTCAACGTGTTGTGAGAGCCAATCCCGAGCAGCGATGGGTGCGCGGTGGAAAAGCAGCTGCGTCCTCAGCGTCGAGTGTTGGGACGGGGAGCTGTGGTTCAGTTGGTTGTTCACTTCAACCCTCCACAGCGGTTGGATCAGATGTGGGTCAAACTGTGTTAAGTTATGAGTGCTGCCTATTAGTGTTAACCTGGTTGGAGCACAAACTATTACTCACATATATACAGGAAATAGACAGAGCCTCTACTCATTTGAGCCACTATGTTGTGTCTCATTTAACCTCAACTCAACCTAGTGAGGGTGGACCGGCCTTCTGGTTATTCAGAGTTAGGGGCCCGAACACTAAAACTATTGTTTAGTTATGAGCATCTTAACCAGAGACACCGTTCTATATCCTATATTATTGATACGTCAGGTTCAAAATGGGAAATCTGGTGCAGCGGGGCAATACTTACTGGCCTGGATCCTGTAAGTATTGCTGGTTAGTGGCCAGTATAAATCTTTATTGACCATATTACAGGAACAGAATTACAGATATTATTACTTCCATTGAACTTTATTATGCATGTCTGCTCTAACGGCTGAACCCACTAACTACACACTACAACACCACACAACACACACACAGAAAGGATAGGTGGTGGAGCACACACACACACACACACTCACACTCACACTCACACACACACACACACACACACACAGCAAAGTGCACACCAGCAGGACCCTACCTTTTCATAGCAGGAGAGCTGAGAGAGAGAAACACAACAACTCAGATGAAACCAGAGAAAAGCCCACCAGTCCAGCTACCGGGAACGAACCAGCTACCAGGACCAGTCCAGCTACCAGGACCGGACCAGCTACCGGGACCAGTCCAGCTACCGGGACCAGTCCAGCTACCGGGACCGGACCAGTCTAGCTACTGGGAGTGGAGCAGTCCAGCTACCGGGACCAGTCCTGCTACTGGGACGGGACCAGTCCAGCTACTGGGACCGGTCCAGTCCAGCTACTGGGACCAGACCAGTCCAGCTACTGGAACCGGATCAGACCAGCTACTAGGACCAGTCTAGCTACTGGGACCGGACTAGCTACTGGGACCAGACCAGTCCAGCTACTGGGACCGGTCCAGCTACTGGGTGAATAGATGGATGGATGAATGGGTGGGTGGATGGATGGATGGATGGATGGATGGATGGATGGATGGATACATGAATAGATGGATGGATGGATGGATGGATCGAAAGATGGATGAATGTCAAAGTTCATAAGATCCAGAACAATTCAAGGCTCTGAAATGATAAACAATCCACTTCTGTAGCAACTAGAGATGACCTCTGACCTCTAAAGCAGCTACTGCTGCTATAACCACATCCCTCCCATTAGAAATCCTGACAAGAAGGAACACAACCGGATCAGACTAACACCACTACTGTGCCTGTTCCTGATCATTAAACTGAATGTCCTTCGTCTCCAACTTTGGTCCATGGAGGCCAACCCAACACGAATGGACACCTTCACCCAGGGAGAGGGTCCGACTGGTGAACGTCGTAGTATTTGGATGGAATGAAAACCTCCATGGCCCATGATCGGAGACCAATGAACTAATTGTGTTCTGTCTGAATACGATGTGTTCACCTTGTGAAGAGGAACAGGAAGTGGTCCTGTGCGTGAACAGGAACAGGAAGTGGTCCCGTGTGTGAACCTACCCGCCTGGCCAGCGTGGTGTTGCCGCGCTCCTTCAGCTGGGGGTCGGTGGGTAGGTTAGTCCAGATGATGTGTGGAGTGTCGTACTTGTCCCTCAGCTTGGGGCAGCTCTTGAAGATGAAGTCGATGATGAAAAACTTGATCCCTGCGTACAGACCTGAGGAGGAAGAGGAGAGGAAGGGAGGGTGCCTGGTTACCACAGGGGTTGATAGCACTCAATGGAAATGATTAGCACAGCTGGAGCACGTCTTTGACCAATCAAATCGCTTGGCTGAAACCTCCCGAATGGCCTGAGGAGCTCAGGCTGCTAAATCTGTTAGATCTGTTAGATCTACTAAAACTGATATTGTATCAGTCGTTTTTTTTTATCTGAATTGCGCTTTTACAAGTGTTTGCCTTGGATGATGGGACAAGGGACAGTAGCATCTTGTCCTGAGAGACGTGTTGTCGGTCATGATGTTAATCAGGTTATGACTCTTTTATTGTTGCTGTTGATTCTGCTTTTCATCCTTTTGAAAAGTGCTACATAAATAAAGACTTTATGTAGTATAGTGTGTATGTACTTATATAGTATTTATGCATATAATATGTGTATATATGGTGTATTTGTACCTATGATGAAGCCCAGTAGTTTGTACGGTAGCAGGCACGAGGAGATGAACACCACCCACAGGCCAACGTAGAGCTTCTGGGTAATCTCTGGCTGCACCCACATGAACAGGCTGGAGTACAAACACACACACACACACAACATATTTAATATCTAATTCCTCAACAACTATTGTAGTGCACATTGAATAAAGAAATCAGGACTCACTTCTTGATCTTCTCCAGGATGTCGGCCATCTTTCCAAACAGATTCTGAGGAGACAGAAACTCTGCTGTGACAACAGTGGAGCTACCAGCATCACCAGCATTATCACTAGCATCACTAGCATCACCAGCATTATCACTAGCATCACAGGGATCATCAGCTTCACCAGCGTTATCACTAGCATCATCACCATCAACAGCAACACCAGCATCATAACTAGCATCAATAGCATCACCAGCATTATCACTAGCATCACTAGCATTATCACCATCACCAGCATCATCACTAGCATGATCATCAGCATTATCACTAGCATCACCAGCATCATCATCATTACCAACATCAACAGACGCTTGATGACGCAACACCACACTCCTTCACTTCTCACCTGAGCTTTCTGTGCTACATCAAGTACGAGCTGGAACTTCTCTGAAACAGTCAGATCTTCTTTTGGAGGCTCCTGGAGGGAAGAAGTGGTGTCTTACAATGAGTGCATCAGTAGAATTGACATACAGTTCTAAAGAGTTGAACAGTTTCTATAGAGTTGAACAGTTTTCTAAAGAGTTGAACAGTTTCTATAGAGTTGAACAGTTTCTAAAGAGCTGAACAGTTTTCTAAAGAGTTGAAAAGTTTCTAAAGAGCTGGACAGTTTTTCTAAAGAGTTGAACAGTTTCTTTAGAGTTTAACAGTTTCTAAAGTACTAATGATTCTACACAGAGTTTGACAGTTAGCCAAGAGAGATGAACACTCCCAAAAGCCAACGTAGAGCTTCATGGGTAAATCTTCTAACATGAACGCTGGAGTACAATACAAAGAGTTCAAACATTTTAAGATTAACAGTTTCTAATGACTGAACAGTTTACAGGCAACATTTCATATAGAGCGAATCAGTCTACAATTTTCATGACTTTCCAAAGAGCGGAACCAATTTCCATAGAGATCTGAAGTTACTGAAACTGATAGTTTCAACAGTGTACAGTTTCTACAGCTGACAGTTTCTAACAGTCAACAGTTCACTCAAGCTGATCACTAGTTTCAAAGAGATCATGAGCTTTCCCAAAGTTTCAACAGTTCCAAAGCAGCAACAGCTTCATAGACTGACTTTCTACAAGAGTTCAACAGTTTCTAAAGCTACGCATTTCCACCGAGTCTAACAGCATCACACAGAGCATGAACATATCATTATCACTAGCATCAGAACAGTTTTCCAAAGAGCTGAACAGTATCCAAGGAGCTGAACAGTATCCAAGGAGCTGAACAGTTTCTAAAGAGCTGAACAGTTTCTAAAGAGTTCAACAGTTTCCAAAGAGCTGAACAGTTTTCTAAAGAGCTGAACAGTTTCCAAAGAGCTGAACAGTTTCCAAAGAGCTGAACAGTTTCCAAAGAGCTGAACAGTTTCCAAAGAGCTGAACAGTATCCAAGGAGCTGAACAGTTTCTAAAGAGCTGAACAGTTTCCAAAGAGCTGAACAGTTTTCTAAAGAGTTCAACAGTTTCCAAAGAGCTGAACAGTTTCTAAAGAGCTAAACAGTTTCCAAAGAGCTGAACTGTTTCCAAAGAGCTGAACAGTATCCAAAGAGCTGAACAGTTTCTAAAGAGCTGAACAGTAGTCGGTAGTCATACCACTGGTTCTGAGACCTCAGGCACAATGCTCCACTGGATCCGCCAACCTCTGAGAAACAGCGGAAACAAACAAAAATCAAAAGTGGGAACTTGCAGCAATGGGGCATCGTATGCATGTATGTATGTGATGACTTCCAAATACCTCTATCAATTTTCAAAAAAACAATTTCCTGAAGTTCATTATTCAGTCTTGTTTAAGCGTTATTCAGATTGTTTAAGCGTTATTTTGTCATTACCCACAATTCTTTTAAAGCTATCATAATTTGTTTTTATATTGTGCTGTCAATCATTAGGAAGATGTATAGTTACTGACTATATAGATGACATGTATAGTTGCTGTCTATATGTAGGTCTGTTGTCCTGTACAGAGTGTCACTACTGTACTACTCCTGCCAACAGGACAAATTGACATTTATTGTAATCTAGCTGTGATGCTGATGGCAATGTGATTGGCTGACCTCGCTATGAGGTAATTCAAGGAGAGCCTGAGGATGGCGAGGAACAGGAACAGGGGGACGGCCCATCCATGCCATGCTGCATTCATATAGATCTGTGGAAAACAGAGAGAGGTCAGGGAGGACAACCAGGCCGGTCACATGACCTGGTTTTTGAGCTGAGCTTCATCTGGACATGATGAAGCCACTGGACACCAGTAGGAGGAAGTTGATCAAACCAAAGACACACGGCAAAGAAAGTTTCAGTGGATAAAATCAGAGAGGGAGTCAATGCATAATAATAAAAATGATAAGTCTGTAAAATGGTCAAAAAGTCTTTGTTTTTCATTCTCTTACATGATGGAAGATTTCACTGAGCCAATGTCTTCATTCCAAATGGTTTACATCCGTTTACACATCCGGTAACACTTTGCAATAAAAATGAGTAATGAATGATCACTAATCAGTATTTAATATTATCCATTATCAATGAATGGTTAAGCACCAACTAATTGAGGGTTGGAGAAATACCTCTTGTTGCTTTTATCTCCATCCAAAGCGGACAAACTACACCAACGATCTATGGTAAGTTAACAAAGTAACTTTAGCTAGCTTGCATGTTTTTATTTGTAGCCTGTAGCCTAGCTTGGTTACTCTACACTGTAACAAAAATATCGCTGGCAAGTGACAACAGCTAGGGGAAAGTGACCATAATAGTTGCCAATGGTAGATACATATGTGGTTATAATGTAACTGCAACATGATTTCACTAACGTTAGGTATACTAGAGAGCCCATGGGGGTGAACTTCCTTGGCTCCATGTTGCCACGGATTTGTAAAGCAGCCGGCAACGAGACAATCTACACCAACCACTGCTTGCGAAGCACCACTGTACAAAAACTCTCTGATGCTGGCGTAGAGGCAAGAGAAATCATGTCAGTGACGGGGCATAAATGTGAATCGTCCCTGTAATCTTACTGGCGCACAAACTACGAGAGATATCCTTGCTTCTGGCACCGCGCAATTAAAAAGCACCTGTCCAGAGTCAAACATCCCTGTACCAGCAAAGAGGAGTGCTAACATAATTGAACACTACTTCAACAACTGCACAATTAATGGCGATATCCAGATAAATGTTAATAATCACCTCAATCTTTAAGCATGCTTTGTATTGCTTGGCAACCATGCTAAATGTCGCTGAAAACTCCATTGCTTGGCAGAAGAATGATTATTTGTTATCAGTGAATGCATTTTTTGTTGCTGTGTGTTTATTTTCTGAAACCTTGCCAGGTATATGTAGTAACTGTTTTATAAAAGCAATAAGCCACGCGAGGGCTTTAATATTAGTCATTTACATGTTGTATTAAAACTTAAGATATTAAATCAATGATTTTGAATTGCCTTAGTTAACAATTTGTTAGTCATTGTAAAACATAAATAAGCATTATTTTGGCAGCTATTATGAAGTACAATGCTTCATAAAGGGTTAATAAAGTTTGTAAAACATGAATGAACGATCGCTTCACTTGCTGCTGATGTTCAGTTTGTTAGGTCCTGTGATCTGACACCAGGGGGCGATGGTTAGTAGAGTTAGCACAGCAGCATGGGGTCCAGTGTGTGACAGAGATGGTCCATCAAGCAGCTCTCTACTTTTCAATCCTCATCTACCTGCTGGAGCGAATTCCAGGTCTTTTGACTGTGATCCATTTGATAATGGATGAGAATTGAGCTAGAAAGCAAGTCTATTCTGCTTGAGCGACCAGTTCGACCAGTCAGCTTGAATCACATGGTGCACAACTGGCTGTTAAGCAGCTTGCAAGTCAGCCTGGAGATGAATAGTTTAATAGTCACTGTGATTTTACTCAGTAATGTTTTATGGCATTGGAGCCATTTTACCAAACCAGGGTCAAAGTGCAGATGACTGCAATCATCTATTATAAAATAAGTTACTCCACCTGATCAAATACAAGTGATGTTATTTTTGTGCCTTTATTCTAAGCTAATAAAACACTTGTTTGAGAGCCAGTTATGATGAAATTATGCCAAATTTAGATCCACCATCCCTCGACATGGACTGGTGACAGTTACGTGTGTGTGTGTGTGTGTGTGTGTGTGTGTGTGTGTGTGTGTGTGTGTGTGTGTGTGTGTGTGTGTGTGTGTGTGTGTGTGTGTGTGTGTGTGTGTGTGTGTGTGTGTGTGTGTGTGTGTGTGTGTGTGTGTGTGTGTGTGTGTGTGTGTGTGTGTGTGTGTGTACACTCACGATGAAGGCGATGGCAGACGTGTAAACCGAGTGCCAGCTGGATAAGGCAGAAAGGTTCCTCATGAAGTTGGTGACGGGTTTGACGCCTCGCTCTGGACGAAGGACAGTTGAATCATGTTAACCAGTCACACCCTGCTGCTGCTTTATTGGGTTCCCTCAAGCAAAGCATGCGTGATAACGAAATGTAATACTAACACTCAACATAATGTAGGCTAAAGTGATGGGATGGAGCCTACTATCACTCAACATAGTGTATGCTAACATGTTAGCAAGGAGCCTACTAACACTCAACATAGTGTATGCTAAAGTGTTAGCATGGAGCCCACTATGGAGCACTGGAGCCAATGATCTACCAGGGACACGTGGGTGATGTGTTCTCATCACTTAACGAGGACAATCAACCGGACAATCTACCAAAAACTCAAATTCTAACTAAATTCAATGTGTGGCAATACTCACTGAGTCGTCTCATGTTTTCTGTCAATCTGTGGATGAGACACAAGATATATAAATGGCTGATTAGAAATTGAGCTTCTGTACATGGAAAGGTCTTGTAAGGTCACAATAATACTGACTAATGAAAAGATCAATGATACATAATGTAAAAATGTGTACAAACATATTGATTGTATTCACATTATATTATAACACCCTTGTGTACATTGTGTATTAGGACGTTTTTCCTTTTATTATCTATTGCCTACTAGGATATCATCCCATAGGTAACAGACAGGTTAATAAAGCAGTGATGCATGATTTCATCAGAAAGAAGGAAGGTTCCATGTGGAGTGCCACAAGGCTGAATTCTGGGTCCTCTACTCCTGTGTCCATCTGCAGGAATAATATTGATTTTCATTGATTTTCAGCGGTTACACTAGAAACTCTTAGACCCCTGATGACCTTGAACTGCATCTCTGACAGAAATGTACGGATGCCACAAAACGTCCTCCAACTCAACCAGGATGAAAGAGGTTTTAGTAAATGGTCCAAAGAGGAACATGTTACCTCTCATTACTCATCTTTTAGTTTCTTTTATTATTTTTATTTCTTTTAAAATTATCGATCACTGTGTATCTATTCCTTTTTGTGTGTTTTAATTTGTTTTAATGTCTGTTTCATGTAAAGCACATTGCATCTTAATGTACAAAAAGTGCTAAATAAATAAAGTTTGATTGATTAATTGATTGATTGATTAATTGATTGACTTTGTCGGCTCATCATTTGTAAAGGATTTTTCTGCGTCACCTCTTGGCACTCAGCGGTTCATCGGCCTCCACAGTGCTCTCCTCCGGCTGGAAGCGGAAGTCCTCAATGTAGGCCCCGAAGCGGTCGTAAAGCCACTTCTGCAACCTCGTGTACAGAGTATCCTTCTGTTTCTCTATGCAGACAAACAAATCGGTTGGAATCAACTATCATGGATGGTGTAATGCTGCATTCGTGTCATGTCAAATTTATCGTAAATGTGAACAAGTTGTTCCAAGTCAGATAACGTTGTGTTGTTTATCAGTGGCCAGATGGCGAAATTCCACCGCCGCCGCCCCGACACGATTAGCACAGCCGACAACATGTAGTCAGTTTAAATAATACTGGTAAGTGCAGCATTTACTAACTGTGATGGTAACCAGTTACCCTAATGCTGGAGTCAGGATGGTAGAAAACAGCTATACGTGAAAACAGAAGGGGTGGTAGAGAGGTGTGTGTGTGTGTGTGTGTGTGTGTGTGTGTGTGTGTGTGTGTGTGTTGCTGGTGGGTGGGCATGAAGGGTGCTGTGACTGAGAAAGTGTTTTTGAAAGGATGCTGCCATCTTCAGTATCTACAGGAAACACTCAGGTCAGTCCTCCATCTACCATATCATCATCCATTAGTACCACATCTGAGTGTCCCTCCAGCGGGTTACCAGACCATCACTTCTGTTGTATTGAACCAAAGTCGTCAGCAGTTCGTCGATGCAGCTCACCTGTACCGTTGACAGGAGGAGGTGGTGCTTTGGGAGGAGGAGGAGAGTCTTCAGGTCTAGGAGACGGAAAGGTAAGTGTCAGTTCAAACCCTCCACATGTAAGAGAAGCGGTGGGGTAACTCCTTACCTCTATTGGGTAAAGCATCGATGAATGGGGAGGCTGATCTCCAATCATCTCACACACACACACACACACACACACAGATGTTTTAGGGTGGATCGGTCTCACCTGGTTCTCATGACTTCGCTCATCTTCTGCTCCAGGTCCAGCCTCTTGGTCCGCTCCCTGTCCAGCTCCTGCCTCAGTGTCTCCATGTTTGCCTCCTCGCGAAGTTTCCTCAACTCCTCCTCTGGAATAGATGGAGGGAGGCAAGTTTGTATTGGTGTGATGGAGTGTGACAGACTGGGGGGGGGGGAGGGGGAGGGGGGGGGGGCGTGGGGCTGGATCCAGGAGAGAGTTGAGTCAGTGGACTGACACTCCCTGGATCCAGCACCGGCTGATTGCAGCCGGGTCCTTTTTAATCTGTGTGTGCATGTGTGAGAGGGATTGGTGACTGAGTCCGACAGGAGATGGAGGAGTCAAGTCGAACTATGGAGCAGAGAGCCTAAGTGACCGACGGCGACCGACCAAGGTAGTTATTATTGTTGATGTGATGCAAATAAAGCGACCCGCTGGCGCGTGAACTCTCCCCTCATACCTTGTCTCGGAGCATTGCTACATGGAGGCTGCCACGCCGTCATCCGCTCTAATCCCATTCATTTCATTTCCGGTGGCAATTCCAAACACATTACATTCAATTACATTTATTCAAGTCTATTTTCCTGTACGGGAAATTTGGTTTAAAAACCAGATCAAATGACAATATCATAGATAAAGCAAGCGGATCAGAACAGACGGACTCAGACATCTAATGCCGGGATCAGACCACACAATATTTTTGTCTGCGATATTAGCTGTCTAATAATTTGCCGAAAAGGCAAAAAAAAAGAAAAAACGACTGTGGATCCGTTCTTGGGTCGCATGAAGAGAACAGTATGGGTTGTCAATCCTTCAAAGAGGTGAAAAATGATGTTTTAGCCTGTAGTGAAACCTAAATGTAACAAACAAACCAGCAAACCAGCTAGCTCGACAAACCAGAGCTCGACAAACCTTTCCTCTGTTTCATAGTTCCACCTAGCAGCACCAACAACTTCACCGTGTTTGTTTATTGTGCTCCGATTGGTAAACGTCACGGATGAGACAGAACACGTCGTGGACGGCAAAAAAAAACCTCTGACATGCTAGTCTTTTGTCGGGACGTCGTGAGGCGTCCCAGATGCAGCATCGGTTGTCGTCCACTATGTCACACTACACAACATAAAACGATCGATTGTCGCACCCTGTCGTTCTCGACCCGACGCCCTAAGTCTGCCGAATCGGGCTATAATCGGCCTGATATTGTGTAGTCTGAACCCGCCATAAGACTACTCTGACATGACAGTCAGGCAACTGAACATCCACATTCTGGCTATTTAGTCTCTTGACTTTAAATCAAATTATTGATAGCAGACTTTCCAAATAGTGAACTGCCAATCCCAGTATCATCTAGATTAGTTAGTTAAGAGAGCACATTGATAATCACACTATGCAGACAGGATGCATGGATGTCTAACCACTGATACACCAACAGCCAAGTACATATACTGTGTATATATACATAGTACACTACAGTCACATGTGCTCGTTCCGTCTGTGCACCACATGGTGATGAAGCTCTTTGTTCAAATCTTTTCCTAAATAAATTTGACCTGACTTTGATGTTTTGGCTGAGATGGATTTCACCAACAGCAACACATGAAGAGGAGAAGATACAGCTGATTCAAGAACTTTATTTGTCACATACACAGTGAAATGAAAGTGGCAATGCTTACGGGATTGTGCAAAAAAACAACAGTATATACAATATAAAGAAGAAGCAATGTTTACAGTAAAAAGTAAAAAGAAGCAACCCTATTTACAATATATTAAAATATAAATAAAAAAAGAATGAAAAATATGTGAAAAATATATAAATATGTGTAGTCATATGTATATCTGTGTGTGTGTGTGGGGGGGGGGGGGGGGCAGAGGGGCAGTGTGAGGAACTTGGAGGGGGCCCTGGTGAGTTCACAGTCCTGATGGGGAAAGAAACTCTGTCTTGATTTTTGCAGCGTGACTACGGAGGCGCTTGTCTGACCGCAGCAGCTGAAACAGTCCGCTGTTGGGGTGGTGAGGATCCTTCATGATCCTGCAGGCTCTGGTTCTGCACCTCCTGGTGTACAAGTCCTGCAGGGTGGGGAGTGTAGTTCCAATACTCTCTGCAGAGCCTTCCTGTCCTGAGCGGAGCTGTTGTCAAACCAGGCAGTGATGCTTCCTGTCAGGATGCTCTCTACAGCTCCAGAGTAGAAGGACTGGAGGATCAGGGAGACTCTGAATTTCTTCAGCTGCCTGAGGTGGTAAAGGCGCTGCCTTGCCTTCCTCACCAGAGTGTCTGTGTGTGTGGACCATGTCAGATCTTCAGTGATGTGGACTCCCAGGTATTTCTACCTGCTCACCCTCTCCACAGTCGTCCCATTAATCCCCAGTGGTGAGTACGTCCTCTGTTGTTGTGTCCTCCTAAAGTCCACAATCAGCTCCTTGGTTTTGGTGACATTCAGGAGGAGGCTGTTGTCCTGGCACCAGAGTGACACCAGTTCTCCAGGTAGGCCTTCTCATCGTTGTCGGAGATCAGGCCCACCACCACTGTGTCATCTTGATGTGTTCACTTGATGATGGAGTTGGAGGCAAATGAAGAAATGACACCGTCCTATCAAGAGTCTGGATTAAAAGTTAGCTCATGTTTCTTAATGACCTTTCCTGTGATGGCAATGGGAGCGGAGAGGACAAAGGGAAGATAAATTTGACACCATGAAGCTCGTCTCGTTTAGCACCTGTTAGCACTCGTTAAAAATGAATGATCTGGCATGGAACACCTCGACCTACTTCATCACTGTAATTGAACTTGGGCCTGAGAGGAGATGAAGAGGGGGAGAAGAGAGAAATGACAAGCTGCCCTGGGGATACTGAGAAATTACTCTTTAGTTCAGCTTATGAGCATATGAAGAATAAAACAAAGACAGGAAGGAGAGATAAAGACAAACCTCACTTCAAAACAAATAAAATGCTGTTGGTGATGAATCAACAAGAGCAACGGCACGATGACTCTGATCAGAAAATCCACACTGCAAAAATGTTCAAAATGTAATGTTGATTTTAACAAGTCATTTAATTGAGTAATGACTCTTAAAAACTGAAAAAGGGGCTGATGACACGATGACAACAAGATGA
Source organism: Hoplostethus mediterraneus (assembly GCA_034670385.1). Taxonomy (NCBI): domain Eukaryota; kingdom Metazoa; phylum Chordata; class Actinopteri; order Trachichthyiformes; family Trachichthyidae; genus Hoplostethus; species Hoplostethus mediterraneus. Next base: position 18,013,401 of record JAXDDW010000003.1, on the reverse strand, counting down.
CACTTTGTTTAGAAAAACTGAAAGCTGATTTCAAGCACTGGAAACAAATCATCTCACCATCAGCTCAGTTTTCACTTGTTTCAAGGAAGATCCTATTTTAATTGATTAAATGCTCGAGTGAAACCTATTGATCCCTACCAACATGGGATTACAGGCCAGACTGGTTTCTTTCCGGTTTACTGGAACTGGCGATGATTCAAAACGCCAACCCCTCTGGCTGGTGTACAGGCCGATTGAAAAACTGTGGAGCTCCTGACACAGTTGGCAGGACAAGAGAGTCAGACGGGATAAAGAATAACAACAGAGGGAGAAAGAGGCATTACAAAAGGAGAGAAGAAAGCACAGGGGAAATGAAGAAGTGAATGGAAGGAGGGAGCAAGCAGGTAGACAGCGGGAAGACAGCAGGTAGACAGCGGGAAGACAGTGGGAAGACAGCGGGAAGACGGGGAAGACAGCGGGAAGACAGCAGGAAATAGCAGAAAGACAGCAGGAAGACCGCAGGAAATAGCAGGAAACAGCAGGGAGACAGCGGGAAACAGCAGAAGACAGCAGGAAACAGCGGGGAGACAGCAGGAAATAGCAGAAAGACAGCAGGAAACAGCAGGAAGACAGCAGGAAATAGCAGGAAACAGCAGGGAGACAGCGGGAAACAGCAGAAGACAACAGGAAGACAGCAGGAAGACAGCAGGAAGACCGCAGGAAGACCGCAGGAAGACAGCAGGAAGATAGCAGAAGACAGCAGGAAACAGCAGGAAGACAGCGGGAAGACAGCAGGAAACAGCAGGAAGACAGCGGGAAGACAGCAGGAAACAGCGGGAAGACAGCAGGAGGACAGCAGGAAGACAGTAGAAGACAGCAGGAAGACAGCGGGAAGACAGCAGGAAACAGCGGGAAGACAGCAGGAAACAGCGGGAAGACAGCAGGAAACAGCGGGAAGACAGCAGGAAGACAGCGGGAAGACAGCAGGAAACAGCGGGAAGACAGCAGGAAGACAGCAGAAGACAGCAGGAAACAGCAGGGAGACAGCAGGAAGACCGCAGGGAGACAGAAGGAAACTGCCTCCCGTTAGAAAGGACTGATTACTGCACATTCACATATAAAACTCATCCAATAACTTCCACAGTGGATGAAGCTAAAATCTTTAGATCGCCATAATTGCAAGCAGATTCACAGTTCACAGCAAGAAACAGCAGGAAACAGCAGGAAGACAGCAGGGAGACAGCAGGAAACAGCAAGGAGACAGCAGGAAACAGCAAGGAGACAGCAGGAAACAGCAAGGAGACAGCAGGAAGACAGCAGGGAGACAGCAAGGAGACAGCAGGAAGACAGCAGGAAGACAGCAGGAAACTGCCTCCCGTTAGAAAGGACTGATTACTGCACATTCACATATAAAACTCATCCAATAAGTTCCACAGTGGATGAAGCTAAAATCTTTAGATCGCCATAATTGCAAGTAGATTCACAGTTAGCTCTTCTTGTTCTCCATCAGGACCCTTTTGACTTATTTTACCTTCTCGGTCATTTTATGCATCGTGTTGCTGTTGTAATGTACTGCCATTCAGATTCTGTTATGTTATGGCACTATTCAATGGATAGTAGTTAGAGGTGGGATGGTAGCTTCTGGAGGCAGGGCGACCCCCCCCCACCATCAGTTCAATAATACGTTGACTCTTATCCAGATCAACTTCCAGTATGTGAGCGTATGCGTGTCTAAGGATACTTTGACTATCAAGGGGAATAAACCTGTGACCTTTTGGTTACGGGACGGTCTAGCCGATGCCTGGACCTTACAGGGCACTTGGTTGAAGCTCTGTGTTTCACATTTACCACAAGGTTACCTGGGACAGAAACACAGTCGATAATTCAATACAGGAAGTGCTGAGTTATACCAACTGAAAGACCCAACCTGAATACAGCAGCAGGGAACAGTGGAGGCCTAGTCTTTAGCACAGAATGGTGTGTAACTGAAAGGTCACAGGTTTGAGCCCTGCAACTACCAACAACCAGCACCAGTGTCCCGCTTAAGTGCCATTGAGCAAGACACTGGGGCCCTACCCCTTGAGGATGAGAGAGTTAGCAAATGAACTTGAACTCAACTGAATGTTAAATCTTACCAACACATGTCAGTGCTAAATTCTACGTCTAAATCAGCTCCTTCTAGACCCTTTAGTTCCTTCTAGCTCTTTAGCTCCTTTAGCTCCTTCAGTTCCTTTAGCTCCTTAAGCTCCTTTCAGCTCTTTCTAGCTCTTTCTAGCTCCTTTAGTTCCTCCTGCTCCTTCTAGCTCATTTAGCTTCCTTTAGCTCCTTCAGCCCCTTTAGCTCATTCTAGCTCCTTTAGCTTCCTTCTAGCTCCTTCTAGCTCCTTTAGCTTCCTTCTAGCTCCTTCTAGCTCCTTTAGCTCCTTCAGCTTCCTTTAGCTCCTTCTAGCTCCTTTAGCTAAGCAATGTTACAGCATTTTAATGTGACTGCAATATTCATGAGATTATGTCAGAAGGTTATTCTCTTATGATTTGTGATTTTCAAAGTGCACAGACAGGAGAATCTTCCCCTCATTAACCTTCCAACCAACAGAACTCCTGAAAGGACATTCGAAGTGCAACCATGAGGTTCTCTGTACTCCGCAGGAAACAGGAAACTGGCCATCTGCGGCCATCACACACAGGGCCAGTGACATTGACCTAATTGGGAAATTAACCGCCATGACAACACAACCTGCGACCCCCATGACTCTGTTATGTTGCAGCCGAACGTCTGCTTGCTTTTCTCTTACTTTCTTTTTTCACATCCACGATGTCATTACTTGCAGTATGATGTCATTCCCTTTGTAGCCACCATGGCGCCCTCACCGGTCCTGATTTGAGAGACCACCTGCTCATAAAGAGTCTGGGTACAGCAGCAACGACACACAGGATAATAATTCTGGTCACAGAGGCATTTTATGACTCTGCTTGCTCATAGTAGCTTATGAGCTTTTCTACGCATTTCCTGTCATTCCCAATTTAGAGAACAAAGATCTGAAACTAATATCCAACCCACAAAACAACATCATACTATAATGTTGTAACATTATTACATGGTACTATTCGGGAGCATGTGAGCCAGTTCAACTACGGAAACCAAGCAGGTGGTGGTTCTTCGTTTCTGCAGCAGCGCAGGCGTAGCCACATCTCCACCACCACTTCCTTTGCTTCCTGCCTTTTGCCAGGCGGAGAGGCCTGTGAAACCACATCCTGCCGTACACGCTGCGTATTGCTGCTGTCGCCGAAATCTTAGTTGAATTGAAAGACGATATGGTCACTTATGGCCTTGAAACCTGGTAAAACCCCACTGGATGAATTAGAAAATACAGGAGAAAACCCCCCCAATAATCTTCAACAACATCATTTGAATGTTGCATCCATGTAACAGGTATAGCTGTAGCCATTGCAAAACTGCCCCTTAACGGTTGCATCCTGCATCCATCCGTAAAGTATATTGTAGTGACAAGACTCCTGGTACCTTCCAATAGCTGTTCCTTTTGGAATGGGGCAAAAGAGGAGCACCAGTAGGCAAGCATCACAAGTAACACAGGCCAAATCTGTACTAATCCTAGTGTGGGGATAGGAACCAAGGTTTGGAAATCAGTGTGCTGTATTTCAGGCCAGTTCTCTGACAGCAGATATGACCTGCACTGGGAGCCGAGCCCTCTTTGTTCCAAGCCTCCATTACCAACCCAGACACAACTCACAGGGAGAGCATGGGAGGCGTTCAGGAGCAGCACTGTGGGTTCTTGTATGACTGCCATGCTGTACTGTGGAGTGGAGCACAACGTATGCCCCAGATACTTATGTAAACCCATAACATCGGAGGCCTGTATTTAACGGAGCATACTGCCCTCATCACACGCTTGGCTTCCCAAGCCTGCGGCCGTGATGCTGAGCGTGAGACAGGCAGCCTATTCACTCCTGCAGTGGTGAGGCAGATGAGCTCATTGGTTTCTGTGTAGAAACAGAAATGGCCGTTTGAATGGCATGCTGTCTTAATGAGTAAGATGTTGACAGTAAGATGAGACCGTCATACTCTCCACAAAAATGCTACAGGAAGTCCCTGCTCACTGCACTCAGATGCTGATACTGCTGGCTCAGTGCTCCTGTACACATGAAGACCTTTATTCCAAACTGTAAAACACAAGTGAAACTCCTTGGAGATGATTGTTAACACTACTTTTACTTTTCATTGAGACTTTGGCTTACAAAAACAACTTACAAGAAGCATCTTAAGATGATCCAATTGTAATTGTTGTATTTTTGAAATACTGAGCAATGAAGATCAGCAAACATTTCTTCTTCCAAAACGGATATTTAAACGGATATATAAACGATATATAAATGGTATGGTGGGCCAAACAGGAAATATTTATCGAACTTTGATATATAAACACATCGGATTTGATATATACATCAGACTTTGAGTTTCGATCGGGCACTGAACTGACCAGCTATTCAGCACCACTGTGAGCGATCTGAAAGTTAAATTATCTTTTGACGAGTAAAGTTAATGACTGAAAGTTCAAGGGAAATTTGATATATTTATTTCTGTCCGCCAACTCACAGGCCCTGTTGCATTGCCCTCCGCTCCACTCACTTCGCCAGCCGAGTGAGGCAGGGAGCGATCGGCAGTAATCCTCCAAACCCGCAACAGTCGAGCCAGACGCCGACTATCCGCGTGTACCGGCGGGGCACCCACCATGCGGCCAAGTAGATATCCCACTTGTCTCTCGAAGGGGAGACGCAGTGACAAAATGCAAGCTATTGCATTTCTGGATCCGGCTCGGTCATTCTAGCATCATGTGAGACCTTCTATGTGTATGGCCAGGCACCGGCCGCCGGTGGCCATTCCTTGTTGCACAGCTTGGCTTCGACTGCCAAGGTGGGGGCCTCTAGTGTATAGACCAAGTCTGAACAGGGAACGTCACAGTACTACGACGGGTGGCCACAGTGGGAGTGGAGGGGTGTGTGTGTGTGTGTGTGTGTGTGTGTGTGTGTGTGTGTGTCTCTCTCCCCGGCTGGTTGGACAGCAGTCAGATGAGGACCTTGATCTACTGTGAGGGAGTTATTAATAGTTATTAATAGAATAGTCTGATGAGGCCTGGTATTGATGGACCAGCAGGATCCGTCTGCCAGACCAGAGAGCATCACAGCAGAAGGACGAGGACTTTTATTACAAAATGCTTTTTATCCATTTGGAAAAATAAAATTATTATTATTATTGTAATTACTATAACAATATTTTCTCATCTACAGGTCGAGATATCCAGAACATATGAAGAGTTCATTCATTTAATTTCCCAGTTCAGCCACTGGGAGCTGACCAGTAAGCCACTTTAGCATACATACATTATGTTGAGTGATAGTAGGCTCCATGCTAATCAGCCTCAGTTGATCTGATATTGGAGTCCCAACACACCACCAGACGGTCCAAATCTAATATGATGTGCAACAGAGGCAGGAAGGTGCAACGTCACATGGAGTTGAGACGTTTTTAGAGATTATTTTATTGAATGTTGTCAGGACGGAGATATGATTATCTAAAGCCATCAGGAGCGTTTTCATGTGGCTAAATGCATTTTACAAGGATGTTTATTTGGGAGTGATTTTTTTGTGCAATCTGCCAGTAGTGTGATTACATGAAACAGTAAGGTACAGTACTCACGTAAGAAGTGCTTCTCTAGTAAGGCAATTTCTAGGTGACCTTTGACCTCGTTCAACCGATCAGCCTCGGTCCTCTGGAAGTCTTGGATGGCTGCAGCCATAGCGAGCGTCCCTGGACCAGCCTGACGCACAGACACACACACAATTAGCCAAACAAGCCAGGTGACAACATTAATACACAAACAGGAAAGTAAATAGATTAGTACTGAAATGAAACTGAAGTAAAATATCTGGTGGCAGGGATGATGATGACATCGTAAGAGCTGTGACAGCGTGGTAGTGGGTGGGAGGGTGTGTATGTTCATTCATTAACACTAAATATTTTCACAATAGGCAAACCCATCATCATCATCATCATCATCATCATCATGTAAAACAGAGGAAAGCTACAGTAGTAGTAGTACAGTTTCCTCTTTCCAACATCTGAACTCTATGTCTGAAGTGTTCTCTTCTAAAACCCTTTACAGCAGGTTCAGTAGGAGGAACCTTGTTCCCTGTTTCCTAGCAACAGGGCTGAAGGTCAAAGCCGTGGTCGCCTGACAAAAAAACACAACAAAATATCCCGTGAGCCTAGAATGATCATGTATGATGAAGAGAAGTAAGAGGAACATGAGCTGTGTGACATAACGGTTTGAATTTCTGAAAGGTTGAAGGACTTCATTACCCAGAAACCCTGTAAGCCTTACAGGGTAAGGTGACGTCAGTATACTAAGGCTACATTCACAGCCAGCATGTTCTGGTGGGTTTATTAACCTCTGCAGTGTTTCCTCCTCTAGCTGGTTGGTTTCCAGGCTGAGAATAACAACATTCACCATCCTGAAACATCTCAGTCTAACAAGAGAACTGTGGTGGTTCATTAGGAGAGAGAGAACAGAAACCAACCCAAAACACAAGGCATTATGGGTAGAAAAAGACTTGGCCAGTCTGGACTGATGCTCATCAGATGTTTCTTCATGTGTTCTTAACTGGTATGAACACCAGATCAAGTTACAGACTCAAACCAGATTGGTTTGATTCCTCCCGGCTAGGCTTGCGATTGGTCAGTGTGAACCTGAACCAACCAAATCGGTTTGTGTGGTGGGTGGAGGAGGTGAAGAGGTTCAGCAGCTTTCTCTATTTAAGAAGAGAATTTCTCTCTCCAGTCTGGATCGGTCACTTCCTGTGTAGAGAAGATTTCTCACCAGTCAGACAGACACCAGGATTTAATTTGTATCAGTTGTCGATCGGAATATGCTTTGTCGGACACAAACAAAGATGGTATCCCATTTGCAAATGTGTCTGGAATTTAGCGGTGATCATGTTGAGCACAGTGAACACAGAGTGAGTGATTTCCCATGATTCCAGACCTTTCGGACACCCTGTATAATGGACATTATCTCTAATGTATTGCAGAGAGGAGTCAGTATTCAGTTAATGGACAGTGTGTGTAGTCCATCACGTAGCAAATTCCCCCATTAATCACCTACTTTCATCACCTCTATAAATAACATTTTCCCCATTACTTAAATTACATGCGATTATTCATTTCAGCATATGTACCGTAAATTAGAACGTCGCTTTTCATAAGCCAGCCCATCAAAACTCAAGTAGTGTGTCATCACAGTCGTCTTACAGCCAGTATCCCACTACTTAATGAGCACGTCATTGCTCCTTGTAGGAGAAGTCTTTTCTCTTGCCCCCCTCCACAGGGAGGTCAGAGGTCACGGTCAGTGTCCTGCTCAAGGACATTTCAACAGAGTGGGGTTTGAACCCAGCTCCTCTGGTTGAGGGACAGTGCCCCGAATTTCATGCATGATTGCAAATTCATCTGAAAATGAACTGTGATAGATGATCTACATTTAGTACACACAGCTCCAGCAACAGAATGATCACCAATATTACAAGAAACACACAGTAAGGAGGTCAAAGGTCAAAGCCATAGCAAGCTTGACAACATTCCTGTGAGAGAAATACAAACAAGATTTGAGGAGGAAGGAGTGGTGCAAGACTGGACTGGCCTGTAATTCACCACTGTGATGATACAACGTCATACAGCAACTTGGTGAGAGTGCAAAGTCACTCAAACTGTCCCAAGCTGCAGTTCAAGATAGATTCAGATTCAGATCTAGTCCAGTCCAGTCCATTTGTGTAGCCCTTAATAACGGTTACAGTCTCAAGCGGCTTCACAATAAATGAATGCACACGACACCCCAAGGAGAAACACTTCAAGAGACAAGATAGCAGCGATGACGTTAGCAATGCTCATCTAAACCAAGGGTAGTTACAATACTGACTCTGTGGTTTGATCTTCAAAGCGGTCATCACTCCTCCCTCTCCTCTAAATCTGAATCATTAATCATTAACATTTTATTATCTTTTTTTATTATCATTATCTTACTCCAAATAAATACGCTTTCAGAGTGGAAAGTCCCAGTGAAAGAGTTGTGAAAGGACAACTTGGCGGTGAAGTCTTGGCGTAGGCCTTCAGTCGGAGGCCGGTGACGCAGACTGCAGTTGGAGGGCTTTCACTCCGTCTTTGACCGAAAGGACAAGATCAACAGGAAAGGGATTGAATAAACTGGAACGCTGTGTATCGGGGAGGGAAACGTCTTGGACAACATGCATTTAGAAAACATGGAGAGAGAGAGTGGACTGGAAGGAAAACGTTCCTGAAGAGCATGGAAGATGGCATGAGTCCAAAGAGTCATTTTACAACCAAATGAATCCAGGATTGTTTTAATCTGAGTTGACATATCAAAACATCAACTCAATAAAGCTCTGAGGTGACTTCAGACTGTTGCCTTGCCTCATAACTAATTGATCCTTTTTGGCATCTCTGCTTAAATGGATAGTTTATAGAGAGACAGCAATTTGGGACACATTCGAAGAAGCGCTGCTTGGTGGATCATTTCTATGCTGAGTTTGAGTGGAACCCAATGGTGTTAAAGGAACAATCCACCATCATTCATGTGGACGTTATATCAAGAAATGTGTTAGCATGGCAGGAAGTTAGCATGTTATCTTGTGAATTCAATCTCATCCTGACCACGTTATCTAACCACAGAGGCGCATCAGCAGAGGAGCACAACACGAAACACAGTTCACAACCATCTAAAGCAGAGAAGTCTATTCCTACTTGTGCCTCCATCTGTGGGAGCTGGTCACTCACAGGGTCTCGCAGCTCCTCCAGGTCTTTGAAGGAGGTCCGAGGCTTCATCGGGATCTCGTCGCCACATTCGTTGTCGGACGTGTTGGGTGACTCGGCCAGATCCAGGAACTCGTCCCGTCTCTGGCCCCGGAAGCGGATCTTGTCCAACCTCTTCAGCATGGTCAACACAGTGCTCTTGGTCTTTATCTTAACATGGCATCCCTGCAGAGACAGAACGAAGATGAGAAGATGGAAAGGTAAAAGAAAAAAAAAGAAAAATGACCTTTGCTCACAAAAACAGACCTTTGGAATCAAATCCTTCAAATAAAACAGTTTACAAATCAGACATTTCCATTTTGGCAGTTGTCTGAAAAACACACAGAATGGTCAAAGGGGCATCAGCAGCACAAGCAGAAAGCCCATAGACCTGCCCTCGTAACAGAGAGCATTATGGCACCAATGTGAGCTGTATACTATGAAGGGGAATCAGTTTCAGAGAAGTCTTCAATCACCATAATACATGTAAGGTAACAAGTCATATCTGACACATACATGGACACGTCACCAAGGTAGGGGAGAACCCAGGAGCAGGTAAGGAGCAATGTCTTGATAAGGATGGACAGTCGCCTGTAAAATGCAGTTGTTCATCAACACCACCTGTGAGGAAATGCAACGCTTTAACAGCTCATCTAGAATGACGTGAAATGGAACCACCAGAAAATATACCACCAGAACCTCAGTAGCTGATGAAACAATTAAGCTATAATACAAGTAGGCCTATATAAATACACTTAGAAGAACCCTAAGTCATCTGAAAGTCCCTTATCACTAAGTAATCATTAGCACAGGCCCTTTAAGCTTTACTTAGCCAATGAGCAGCTCCATCAGCACCTTTTTGATATTTGTTCAGGGAGGGATGAACACTGATCATGTGGTCCCTGTTTAAAGAGTAATCAACACATTCTTTACTCAGCAGATACTTATAAAAGGGAAGAAGGGCGTGTCTGTAAAACCTCTGACATCATCTGACAACCAGGCTCATAGAAAAGCCTGAAAGGCAGTAATTCATTAGGAAACAGCTGGGAGATTAGTGATGGGAGGATGAGTGGATCTCTCATTTAATTTAGGAGTGGATGAACCCAGTCGGGCCTTTGGGGGGGGGGGGGGGGACATGGCCTGCAAACTTTCATTTATCTGCAAATGCAACTGCAAGACTGAAAAAAAGAAGAAAAGTGCAGAAAAGGAAACCCAGTGGAGCTTATGAGAGCATCTGACCACAAAAGAAAGAGAAGAATTAAAGTCAGATTGCCACTTCCTGTTCTGGCAAGTTTCGCTACCTGTGCATCTTTCAGTGGAGCGTCACTGAATATGTGGGAGGAAAGTCACATTTTCCACAGTTGAAGTTATAATCACTCAGTTTCTCAGGTCTACAGCCACACAATCAAAATCCTGCTCTTCCCTGTGTCAAACACAGTCACATTTCAGGAGATTCCCTGGTACAGGAGAACATTTGCAATAGTGACATTCCCAAATGAAGTTGCAAGATGCTCCTGTTTCTTTCTGTCTTTGTGTGTTTAAGTGTTCCTGCATTCTATAGGGGTTAATAACAGGTTAGGGCACTAATCTGCTAACGCCTCCAAACCAACACACACACACACACACACACACACACACACACACACACACACACACACACACACACACACACACACACACACACACACACACACACACACACACACACACACACACACACACACACACACACACACACACACACACACACACACACACACACACACACACACACACACCTGTATTTTGATACAGAGCAAACAGCCAACTGATGTAAAGACAAAGGTCACATGTGGCGAACCAGCAGCCACTTCTACCACAGGAAGTCAATAAGTCCATAAACATCCTGGCAGAAGGCAGCGTGGAGATGCATTATGGGAGTTTGTACGGTGATTCAGGTGTGCCGAGAACTCCCAGTACATTTACTGGAAACATCAGCAGCACCTTATATGAAAGGAATCGTCTGCTTTAAAAAGAGAAGTGGGCAGAAACATGATCTTGAACATGAATATTTTATTATAAGCTGAGATCAATATATTATCGGTTTGGTGAGCAGCCACAATTGGCCTGTTACTAAAAACCAGATATCAACTAGTCAGTGTCGCCCGCCTCTGATATGATATGATGCAGTTTGATTGATTACATATTTATTGTAGAACTGATCCATACTGGTTGTCTAAACTGATTCTGATGAGACATTTTGATCAGATTCCACACAAGAATGCATAAAGATGTTTTCATGTTATTATTTAGTTTAAAAGGTGTTGAAGATCAGCTTCAATCCAAACAGTTAAATTCCATTTTGCTTAATCTGTGGTCAGGGTGCTGTTACATCTGACCCCTTGATGTCCTTACTGCTGGTCATTTGTAATGGTGGGATCTAGGAAGTGAAACTGTGTTGCTGTCATGACAGTCACGATGAGAGCATGACTCTCACTTCTACCTTTTATGTCTCCTGGACACTAATGATTTTTCGCAGGAGAATCAACCACATATCAGCTCAAGTTGATCTCACTCTGATCACAACAACAGATCTCCACATGATCTCAAATATGAGTCATTTCATCTCCTGAATATGAAACCATGAGATCAGAGGAAGATCTCTGATCTCAAAGAAAACTCAATACTGTTGCATTTTGTTACAGATATTCAACAAGTCACCTGATCAGCTGCTAGGAGTCGAGATATTCAACAAGTCACCTTATCAGCTGTTAGGAGTCTAGATATTCAACAAGTCACCTGATCAGCTGCTAGGAGTCGAGATATTCAACAAGTCATAGAGTCGAGATATTCAACAAGTCCCCTATCAGCTGTTAGGAGTCTAGATATTCAACAAGTCACCTGATCAGCCGCTGGGAGTCTAGATATTCAACAAGTCACCTTATCAGCTGCTAGGAGTCGAGATATTCAACAAGTCACCTGATCAGCTGCTAGGAGTCGAGATATTCAACAAGTCACCTGATCAGCTGCTGGGAGTCGAGATATTCAACAAGTCACCTGATCATCTGCTAGGAGTCCTAATCAGCTGCTGGGCATCTAGATATTCAACAAGTCACCTGATCAGCTGCTAGGAGTCTAGATATTCAACAAGTCACCCTATCAGCTGCTAGGAGTCTAGATATTCAACAAGTCACCTAATCAGCTGCTAGGAGTCTAGATATTCAGCAAGTCACCCGATCAGCTGCTAGGAGTCTAGATATTCATCCTAATCAGCTGCTGGGCATCTAGATATTCAACAAGTCACCTGATCAGCTGCTAGGAGTCTAGATATTCAACAAGTCACCTGATCAGCCGCTGGGAGTCTAGATATTCAACAAGTCACCTAATCAGCTGCTAGGAGTCGAGATATTCAACAAGTCACCTGATCAGCTGCTAGGAGTCTAGATATTCAACAAGTCACCTGATCAGCTGCTAGGAGTCTAGATATTCAACAAGTCACCTGATCAGCGGCTGGGAGTCTAGATATTCAACAAGTCACCTAATCAGCTGCTAGGAGTCTAGATATTCAGCAAGTCACCCGATCAGCTGCTAGGAGTCTAGATATTCAACAAGTCACCTGATCAGCTGCTGGGAGTCTGGATATTCAACAAGTCACCTAATCAGCTGCTGGGAGTCTGGATATTCAACAAGTCACCTATCAGCTGCTGGGAGTCTAGATATTCAACAAGTCACCTGATCAGTGGCTGGGAGTCTAGATATTCAACAAGTCACCTAATCAGCTACTAGGAGTTATTCAATTTATTTCAGGACGAGCTGCAAGTATATCTGTTTTATCACAATGAAAAGGGGTGCGTTGAAATAAAATGTTAAAGCCATGACAGAATCAAGCCAACCCAGGATGCCCTACCGTTCTGAGCTAAGGGAAACACTGGGAATCATCACTGTCGTAACGTCTAGCTTGTGTGTGTTTTCTGCTGTTCTACAGGGTTTTAATTTGAAGCCTTGAAAAAATAGGATTCACCTCAATGCCAAACAGTGATCCAGGTCATATTGAACACTGTAGCTGAAGAGGGTGATGGCTGAAATGTTTCAACCATTACTGCAGACAGGAAGTTCATCATTCTGTATCTCTAAAATCTAGATGATCTGGGAGAATCCAGTCTGTAATAATGACTTAAATGACATGTTCTTTAAAATGTACTAATTCATTTAGATTTTGTGCAATCAATCATTTTTAAGAGGAGCAGTCAATTTTTTTCAAATTATGGATTTCTCATTTTGGAAGGAAACTCATTAATTATACAACACAGAGGAGTGAAAGTGAATCAGCTCTCACAGCCGCTCCCTCACAAGCATTACACAAGCACTGAGGTTCTACTGAGGTTCTACTGAGGTTCTACTGAGGTTCTACTGAGGGTCTTGTTCACCTCCAGCTGTCAACAGCTCTGAAACATCAGTCAGCTTCCCCTTGTTTCCAAAGGGACCCTGACAGCACCACTACCCTCTCTACTCTCAGAGAAAACCACTCTGGTTACATGGAAGAACACAAACTGATTGGCCAACCTGCAGCATGGCCAAGGTTCCCAAGGTTCCCATGTCCAGGACCTCCAGGTCAGTGAGGTTCAGACTCCAAACCCCGCTGCATGCAGGTCTGGACGAGGAGGCAGAGAAACCTCTGGTCCTGCTCGACTAGTTTAACTCATAGTAAATAAAATATTCCTTGGCTTCAATTAGTAGTTACTTTGCTGGGGACCTCCTGGAACCCCCTTCAAGGACCCTGGAAGTCCCTGGAGCCCGGTGTGGGCTGTGGCAGCGAGGCAGAAACGGACAAGACAGAAGGTTTGTAGTTTCTCACCGGAACCGAACTGGAACAAAGTTGTCGGTTGTCGCCGCTCACATCGCCTCCATCTGCGCCTGTTCTTCCGTTTCCTGAAGGGGAAGTGGGACCGGACACGCCAACCACACCGTTTACCGTCCTTCTGGCGGAAACCAGAGGTGTGCACGGCGACCAGCAGAACCCGGAAGTGACGTCTCTTAAAGGGACCTCCACGCTGCTGTCTGCTTATACTTCATTATTCAAAATGAAACGAAATCCTTCTCACATCCGTCGAATACACTCAGACACAGACACAGACACAGACACAGACACAGACAGACAGACAGACAGACACAGACAGACTCGCCCATTCCTATCCTATGGACAGTTCAGTGTCTCCAGCAGAACATAGGATAAACCAGGACCTTCTGACTGAAGACACACTATACCACCCTATATCATTATTAATATTATTATTATTAGTAGTAGTAATAGTTGTTGTAGTACTACTAGTAGTAGTAGTAGTAGTAGTAGTAGTAATAGTAATAGTAGTAGTAGCAGTAGTAGTACTAGTAGTAATAGTAATAGCAATAGTAATAGTAATAGTAATAGTAGTAGTAGTAGTAGTAGGGTGGCACGATTTTCAGCTAAAATGGGCCACTTTTTGGTAAATGATTTATAAGACCATCAAATAAGCTATGCAGGAGATCTAATGATATTTTTATAAATTGGCATGGGTCTCTAAAATATTTATTTGTTAAAAAATGTGAAAAAGTATAATTGTTTTGGATTTATGAGAGTTAGAGTATCAGCAGGTTCCCTCTTGAGCTACAACACAATGTTCAGGTAAAATGGGCCAGCTGTTCAGTTAGAATGGGCCAATATAAAGAGAGAACAACACAGTAATTTCAGCTGAAATCATTTTAATTTTAACGGTAAATTGACACTAACTATTGTCTTTGGTGTACCATATAGTAACAACACCGTAAATACATTTCATGCAATAAAAAGTTGAACAAATATTTAATTGAAAAATGCATTTAAAAATTAACTAATCATGTTGTATGGGTGTGTGTTTCTGCACATCAGTGTCTTTGTGTCTGTTTTGTGTGTGTGTGTGTGTGTGTGTGTGTGTGTGTGTGTGTGTGTGTGTGTGTGTGTGTGTGTGTGTGTGTGTGTGTGTGTGTGTGTGTGTGTGTGTCTTTCTGGGACTGTGTGTAGCTGTGTGTGTGTGTGTAGGTGCATGCTTGTGTCAACATTTGTCAAACATTATGTTAAAAAATAGAACATCTTCAAACACAGTCTTTGCAGATGTAACCATCATCATCATAGATGCCATTATCCTCTCCACAGCTCTCGTGGTACCATGAGTTGCACTGACAAGAGCACACCCAGTCCTCCGTGGCCTTTGGGTCATTCACGTCACCATATACTCTCTGGCAGGCCATGCAGGGGGGTTTGCCACTCTTGCATTGTGCTAATTTCTTTTTTTGCTTTGGTTGTTTTTTGTTAATATTGTTAAGATTTCGCTTCGATACATCTAGACCAATTAACCTGTTTTGCGCCCTCAATTTCTGTGTAACTTCTGTGTAAGAGTGTGTGTGTATGTGGCCCATTTTAGCTGAAAACCATGGCCCATTTTAGCTTGCTGGTTAAGCTAAATGGGCCAATACCTAAAATTACTTTTTTCACAAAAATCAAAGTTTCTTTTTAAATTTCAACTGTTTTATTTGAAAGAGCCTGTCAAAACATTGTTGATAGACATTTTGCTTTGTTGGTAAGCTTACTTATAAATGCTTTATCACCCTTATTAGTGCTGAGTGCATGCTCACTTACCATACAATTTCTCTGATGTACTTAATGTAACACTCTGCCCCGTCCACCTTAACAACCTCAGACTAATCAAAACTATTGTTACATGTCAACTTTTGGCTGTAAACTTTTAAAGGGCTATGAAGCTCCAACCTTATCTGGCCCATTTTACATGATGGCCCATTTTAGCTGAGTCCACCCTAGTAGTAACAGTAGTAGTATTAGTAGTAGTAGAAGTAGTAGTAGTAGTAGTAGTAGTAACAGTAGTTCCCAGGATCAGTGTTAGTATGAAGGTGCAGCAGGGTGAAACTGGAACTCATCAAACTAAATAATAAATGAATTGTTCTGTGCAGTAACAAGGGACTTCCTGTGGTGAATGGTGGTAAATTATTTGGAGGTGATGGGAAAAAGTGGTGTATTTCCAAATATATTATTAGGTACTCTACTTTATATATAACTAAAGTTTCATCATTTTGGTGGCTGTCAATTAGAGCTTAATTGTTTCATCATTTGATACATAATAATTTCCTGATTATGCAGGGAACAACCTGTACAATGATCTGATGATCTTTCTACCTTGAAGCAGCATCTCTCCTGAGGATGAGGCAACCGGCACCGGAAAGACGTTGAAGCAGCAGATGCAGGATGCAGCCGATCAATGCCGATGTTCACCAATTTTTAACGTTCATTTTCACTGTTCTTTCTTTTCTTCCTGCTTTCCTCCATTGTTGTTGTTGCTGTGACTTCCTGCTCTGTGGCCACACTCACCTTGATAGCCACACCCAGCTCACCACTGGCCACGTTCATATGACACACCTAGAGAAAATAGTACACGCCCCAAAACGTGCCAACATCTTTGGAAAGCCAATTTCAGACAAACAGGTGATTCAGACATGAACGCACAGACAGGTAATGTAGACAATATCCTGTTTGTTGGTATTGTAATGTGAGAAGGAGTAGTCGTCCCTAGCGATGGCTGGGCTCTTCTGGCGTTAATGGACTAGGTGTGTTTCTTATTCTGTGTCTACAGACAAGCCAACAAGTGGCATACTGCAGCTTTAAAGAGTTCCTTGTCCAGCATGTTGAACGGCCTTTCTGTTCCTGTAATTACCTGTTCTTTAACTGACCAGAAGATGGCGCCCTATGACCTTTAGGTCTGGCCAAGCAAGCCTATCACAATACAAATGAGTAGCATGAATCCTATCTGAGGCTACAGTAAGTGTTAAGCTTTTCCAAGTTGAACAGCATGATCAATATATATATTTATTTTTTAATTTTTTTTATTTATCCTTTATTTAACCAGGGTAATCACGTTGAGATTTCCATCTCTTTTTCAAGTGGGCCCTGGCCAAGAAGGCAGCATACAAATAATTTCACATATAAAACAACAATAAAAACAAGACAGTAAGAGTACACAAAAAAAAATAGAGCAAGTATCTTCAAAATTCAAATAGAAAAGCACTCCATGGCAAGCAGGTGTCCAATTTGTTCTTTAAAAAGGTCGATTCTAATAAGGGAAACCAGCTTCAAATCTTTTTGTAATATGTTCCAGGAAAGTGGAGCAGCATAGCTGAAGGCGTGTTTCCCAAATTCTGTTCTCACAATTGGGACATGATTATAAGATATAATTTTTTGATCTTAGATTGTAATGTCCACCTCTAGGTTGAATAAGTAAAGTGCTTAAGTAATTTGGTAGCTGTCCCAGGATAGCTTTGTGTACAAACAAATACCAATGTGACTGTCTTTTTATGTCCAGGGATGACTGACCTGACAATTCATACAGTACACAGTGATGTATGAGGGATGTGCTGTTTGTCACAAACCGTAAAGCAGTTTTGTCTACATTAAGAACCAGTTTAAGCTTAATTAGATTATTTTGAATGGTATTGAATGCTTTTTGTAATTTAAATACAGCCTCAGATATGGTGGGAGCAGAGCAATAGATTATGGTGTCATCCGCATATAAATGGGCTTTTGCATTATCAATATGTTCACATAACTCATTTACATAAATGGTAAAAAGCAATGGCTCCAAAATTGAACCTTGTGGCACTCCTGTATTTACAGTTAACTCAGAGATTTCTCTGTCAATGTGCACACACTGTGTCCTAGAACTAAGATAGTTTTTAAACCAATCAACAGCCTTTGTAGACAAACCTATCTCAGACAACCTATTTAACAGTATTTGGTGATCTACAGCAGGGGTGTCAAACTCATTTTCACCCCGGGCCACATCAGCATTATGGTTGACCTAAAAGGGCCGGTTGTAACTGTAAAACTGTATAAATATAACTAATCCATAACATATTAAATAACTGTCACTGCATTCGATTATTATTTATTGAGATGTACAAATATTTTACATACATTAACATAAATGTACAAATATATTGAGGCACATTGCTCTGTGTTGTTATAACATAAATCTGTAATAAATCAGTAAACATTTGGCTGCATGAACACATACGCTTGTAAACACACTGAATACATTTCTACACATACAAAGTAGTGTATGTAATTAACTCAAAATAACTAAGGGTTGTCTCAGTTCACAACTATACTGGTCAAGTTCTGGGTAAAGTTGATGAGGTGATGCTGCTTGGCCTTAAACACACCTAGGACACCATATCACACACCATCCTCATCCTGATCATGTTCTGAAAATAACAAACACAAAACAAAATGCAAGCACATGGACATGGACAGAACACGGGCAGCATGAAGTCGGAGCTGTGGCATCAAAGCGGAGGGGAGGAGACCGTAAAATTCCTCGATTGCAACATCCTGGAACTTTGCTCTCAGGCCGCTGTTGCTTTGAAGCTCTATTAACTCCATCTGAAGGAGATGGGGCGCACTGTCGACGTCGGCGGTGAAAGGATTGGCAAAGATGGAAAAGCCTGATTGCTGTGTTCTAAAGTCAGAGAAGCGCCGATCAAATTCATTCATTAACCGGTTCACTTTGGTAGCCAACCGAGCGCATGAAAAAGCACCACAAACGGAGGCTGAGATGCTCTGACAGACAGGAAAGTGGGCAAGATTGTCCTGTTCCAGTTGGGACTTCCATAGCTGCAGTTTACGCTGGAAAGCTGTGATCATGTCAGACATCTGCGTGATGACTTGTCTGCGTCCCTGCAGCCTCTGATTCAGTTGTGCGAGATGCTCCGTTATGTCACACAACATACCAAAATCACACAGCCAGTTTGGATCTGAGAGTTCAGGCAAGGGGTTTCCTTTACTTTGCATGAAAAGAGCAATTTCTTCCCGAAGCTCAAAAAATCGTTTGAGGACCGCGCTTCTACTCAGCCACCTTACTTCTGTATGGTACGGCACATCTCCATGCTCCGAGCCCACCTCCTTCAAAAACAGCTGGAACTGGCGGTGATTCAGGCCGCGCGCCCGAATGAAGTTCACTGTTTTCATGACCGTGGTCATTATATCATTCAGTTCCAGAACCTTTCCATTCGCGGGTCACAAAATCGACATGCATTGTGGGAGATGTAGTTTATTGTCAATGTACACTGTAAAGCAGATTATATTTTAATTTTAATACAATTAAGCTCTCGCGGGCCACATAAAATGACGTGGCGGGCCGGATTCGGCCCGCGGGCCTTGAGTTTGACACCCGTGATCTACAGTGTCGAAAGCCTATAAGTCTATAAACAAGGCTGCACATTGTTGTTTGGAATCCAGTGTTTCTATTTTGTCGTTTGTAACTTTCATTGTGGCTGTTATAGTGCTATGCTTCTTTCTAAAACCAGATTGGAACCTACTCAGGATACTTTGGTTGTGTAGAAATTTTTTTAATTGGTCACTAGTGAGTGTTTCAAAAACTTTGGCAATGACTGGTAATTTGGAAATGGGCCGATAGTTATTTAATGGCGTATTCCAGCGTATGCCACCGTATGCGACCGTGCTTGAAACGTATAAAACCTATGCCTAACGTACCCCTAGCGTATGTCAGCATACCAGCGTATGAGTGATATTTTTCATACGCTGGCATACGCTAGTACGATACGCAATAGTGTGACAGGGCCATAAGTTTGACGGATCCCCTCCTTTTAACAGGGGAAGGACCAAAGCAGATTTCCATACCTCAGGAAAAGTGTTTAAACCAATGGACAAATTAAATATATAAGTCAGTGGTTCAACAATAATGTCTGCAGAAAGCTTTAAGAACCATGGATGAATGTCATCTGGACCTGCTGCTTTTTTTTATGTTTATACCTTTCAAAGCTGAAAGGACCTCCCTTTTAGTAAAAGCTGAAAAATCAAAAGACCGTGGAATTCCCATGGAACCAACACAAGCTGTTTCATTTATAGGTTGTGTCCGTTCTTTATAAGTTTTCATATGTAGCTGAATTACAAACAGGTTTAAACACATTTTCAGATGAAACAAAATGCTGATTAAACCAGTTTACCATTTCCCTCTTATTTGTAACTACTTCAGAGTTTACATTTATATGCTTCAGCAGATCATTAATATTAATGTCAGTCTGTCTTTAGAGTATTCACCATGCACAATAGTTTGAAGAACTTGAATAGTAGGTGGGAAATAAGCTTAGGAAGCTTTTTTTTTTTTTTTTTTTTTTTTTTTTTACAAACATTGTAATTGTAATTACACCACCCATAAACATTTCTACCTGTAAAGTGAATTAAAAACTCAGATGTTGCGTGAAACCTCTTATTATCTAATCAAAGTGAGAATGAAGAAGTTCAGCAGAGTTACAGCACCAAAAGGGTATCATTACTAAACATGAAGAAACCAACCATCTCCTGGCTTGTTATTTTAACAAATATAACTGAAAGTTATCACTTCAAAGTGATTTCAAATGTTGATTGGCAATTGGCAAATAACTTCAGTAATAATGAAAAGTGAGTTTGACTCTCAGGCCAGCAAACCTTTTTCAAATGCTGTCATTTTGGAGGGAAAACAGTCCCGGCCTTTTATTTCAGTCTAGTTGGGAGTAAAAATTCAGCACTCAATTATATTATATATTCAATTTCAAATTATACAATTCAAATTCCATTTTTGAATTAAATTATTCAATTTGAGCATGACAAATTCAAATAAATGTATTTCAAATTAAATTCCTGGTGGCACTAATCTCAGCCCATATTTATCATTCAATATCATTTGATCAATCTTGATTGATAAAATGGTGTTTCCCTACTATCCTTTAAAAACAACTTCTTACGTTCTTAGTTTTGTGCTGTCATTTACATTTCAAGTAGCTGTCATTTTTGAAATGGTAGATATGTCATTCTCTAATGAAACTATTCATGTAAACCCAAGTAACAGGTATCCTGAGCACGGAAACCTAAAACATGATGTTGGAGAAAGTATTACCATACAAAGACCAACAGTTTATAAATGTACAAGTGTAAACGGGTGAAATGTTCTGCAGATTGTATACTGCAAATGGTATGTTTACTGAGGGCATCTGAAGTGATAATAGTCAACCTGGAACCCTGAACCTTATATTTTGACTTCCAATGAGGAAAGAGTTGTTTTCCCCTCCTCAATATCCCTACAATATAATTACTGAGATATACTTGTGTCTGACATTTCAGCATCAACTCATTGTAGAAACACAAAAGGGGTAAAAAAAAAAACAGCTCAAGCTAACAAAACAGCAGTTAAACAGTATTGCAGTGGGGCACCACAGGCCTCATATTAGCGCTCATACTGAGCTCTGGCATTGGCGTTCATTGTTAACCCTTTCAAAGAGGCTTTGTGTGATGCTGCCCATTCTGAGGCCTGTTGAGGCACCCGGTCCCTGGAAACGTGCACAACCTCTCTGTGCTCTATGGCCTTCTATGAATTGTTGCTGGCTCAGGACATTTGGGACAATGGAGCCTCTGCTGGTCAGGTGCTATAAAAGGGAAGGCTTTGGTCAGGTAGGAATGCAGTTCACCATCGCCAGCAGCAGCAGCAGCAGCAGCAATACTTGCATCAGGCAGCAACAACAGCCAAAATGTCCACTGATATGAACATGAGCAGGGTAAGGCCCAATATCTTTCACTTTGTGAGCCTGATTTTCCAGATTATTTCATGGAGAGCCCACTGACCATTGCTGACCATGAACCATGGTCTACGGTAGGCTGAGTTAGAGAGGTTACTGATCAGAATGATGCTTCTCTTTTTCCAGATCGTCTTCTACGAGGACAGGAACTTCCAGGGCCGCTCCTATGAGTGCATGAGTGACTGTGCTGACATGTCCTCCTACCTGAGCAGGTGCCACTCCTGCAGGGTGGAGAGAGGCTGCTTCATGGTCTACGACCGCACCAACTACATGGGTAACCAGTACTTCATGAGGAGGGGCGAGTACGCCGACTACATGAGCATGATGGGAATGAGCGACAGCATCAGGTCCTGCCGCATGATCCCCATGGTACGGCTAATGAACCCAGTTCTAAATATTAAGTGTACTCTCCTAGCCCAGATGCTAAGTATGATGCAATGTAAAGGATACTTTAGGCCATCATGGTTATTGATCATTTATTGCATTCTTCTCTCACATTACAGTACAGAGGAAACTACAGGATGAGGATCTACGAGAGGGAGAACTTCGGAGGCATGATGCATGAGATGATGGACGACTGTGACAACATCATGGACCGTTACCGCATGAACAACTGCATGTCCTGCAACGTGATGGACGGCCACTGGCTGATGTACGAGCAGCCCAACTACAGAGGCAGGATGATGTACATGAGGCCTGGAGAGTACAGGAACTTCACGAACATGGGCTGGAGCAACATGAAGTTCATGAGCATGAGGCGCATCATGGATTCCTACTACTAGATTCTTCACTGATGTACATGTGAAAACAGGAGCAAGTCAATAAAGCATTGTGTATGTCAATGAATTTCAGTGCCAAGTTGGTCTGTTTGTCATATGCACTAGAACACATAGTACACATGGAGCAATGAGGTGCTTATTGAAAGCCAGGGATAAGAGATTTTCTTTAATTATTCAGCTGACACTTTTATCCAGAAAGACTTACAGTGCAACAGTAAAATGACTCAAACAGTAAGGTCAAACAAATAGTATGG
The DNA here is from genome assembly GCA_034670385.1 of Hoplostethus mediterraneus. NCBI lineage: Eukaryota > Metazoa > Chordata > Actinopteri > Trachichthyiformes > Trachichthyidae > Hoplostethus > Hoplostethus mediterraneus. Next base: position 17,990,885 of record JAXDDW010000003.1, on the reverse strand, counting down.
TTTACAGCATCCAAATATATTCTAGTTGGGTAGTTTCAATACCAGACTCAAGAGATTCAAGATTCAAGATTTTTATTTATGTTTTTATTTGTCACATACACACACGGGATGTGTAGTGAAATGAAAAGTGGCAATGCTCACGGGAATGTGCAAAAGGGCAATATACACAGTATTTACAGTAAAAAAAACTAAAAAAAACCCACAATATTTACAATTACGGTAATTACAATAATTACAGTAAGAGCTCTTATATAAAACAACACAATATATACAGTATAAGAGCACTTTTGGAAATGAAAATATAAAATATAAAATAAGAGGTAGGTAGGGGAAATCGTATGAATGTAATGCACTATAAATGATGTGTAGTCATTACCTAAGTGTGTGTGTGTGAGTGTGTGTGTGTGTGTGTGTATAAGTGTGTGGGTCTTGGTGGGGGCCCTGGTGAGGTCAGAGTTCACAGTCTTGATGGCCTGAGGAAAGAAACTCCGTCTCAGTCTCTCTGTTTTTGCTGCATGACTGCGGAGGCGCTTGCCTGACCGCAGCAGCTGTTGTTGGGGTGGTGAGGATCCTTCATGATCCTTCATGATCCTGCAGGCTCTGGTTCTGCACCTCCTGGTGTACAAGTCCTGCAGGGTGGGGAGTGTAGTTCCAATAGTGCGTTCAGCCGAACTACTCTCTGCAGAGCCTTCCTGTCCTGAGCGGAGCTGTTGCTGAACCAGGCAGTGATGCTTCATGTGAGAGTGTGTGTTCATCCCCAGCGGTATAACTCACTCCGGCTGCGCTAACGGTGATGTTGTTAGCCGGCGAGCTAACGCTGTTGTTGTTAGCCTCAAACCGTGCATAGAATGTGTTCAGGTCGTCCGCTACGGATGCATTGGCACTCACAATTGCGGGGGGTCTGCCCTGGTAGTCCGTTATAGTCCGTAGCCCCTGCCAAAGGCGTCTGGTGTCGCGCTGCTCCATCTGCGACTCCACTCTGTCCCTATACCTCCTCTTGGCCTCCTTCACCGCCCTTCTCAGTCCATAGTACGCTGCCTTGTGCTCGTCCATGTTGCCGGATACTGCTCTTGATAGTGTAGATCTAGATGATCGGTGAACTTGGGAATTCAAATTTCCACAACCTCGAGGAGAAGAGGAGTTGGTCGTCCTGTGCTATCAAGTCATACTGTTCTCTTTCTTCTGTAGGAGAAAACAGGACCATGCGCCCTATGATTTGAGAATAGTCATGATCACTTACCGGCCACTTTATTAAATACAGCTATCTAGTGCCAGGTAGGACCCCCTTTTGCCTCCAGAACAGCCTGAATTCTTGGCCACTTGGGTTCAACAAGGTGCCCTGCTGCATTTGTTTGCATCTCCATTTGTTTTCTTTGTACATGCTTCCATTGGGTCAAATGATTAGGGAATATGGTGTAAATTTCCACAGTTATGCAGATGATACACAGCTCTACATATTTGTTTCTGTTCTTAAGATAAGATAAGATAAGATAAACTTTATTGATCCCGCGGTGGGGAAATTCACGTGTTATGGCAGCTCACAACAATAGAAAACAGAATAGAATAGACAATATAGTGCAAAAAACAAGTGTGCAAACAATAGAGTGCCTTCCACCATTCTCTAAACTCTAGTGGTGAAAACCCCAGCAGTATTCAATTGTTTCTTAGATGCTGAACCAACAATCTCACCACAGTCAAAAGTCTCTTAGATCAGCATCTTGACTTTCTGATGTTTGGTCCAACAAAACACTAAGAGCTGGTTTCCCGTTCAGGGCTTAAATTAAATCAGGACTAGGCTAATTCTACTTAAATTAATCCACACTAAACAAATGGCTTTCTGAGACGTTGCTTAACTTCAGATTAATTAGTTCTAGACTACAGCGTCTCAGACTAAGGTAATCAAGGACTAGTCAGATCATCTTTTGGAAGCTAAAGTGAGGATGCTGTAAAAACCTGGAGTGGAATACTTCTACATAAGCATTAAGCAGTGTGTGGAACTGGAGTTAGAAACCTGACCCAACCAAAAAATGGACAAAGGCAAAAGAAAACATTCAAAGAATTTCAGTGAAATTGAAAAGACCCTCTTAAAGCAAATTGTGTTAAAGTACCCTATAATTGAGAACAAACATCATGATTCAGGAACAGAAAACAAGAAGAATGCATGGACGATGGTTCCACATGCCAAAAACCTCAAGGTGATAAGTACTTGTAAGGAAGGAGGGATGAAACATGAAAGTCACATGAAAGCTTTGGCTGAAGCAAACAAATTATTTCAACTGCATTTTCTTTGTACATACGGATCAAATATGTCATCTAATATGTCATCAAAATCATTCAGTGGGTTGCTCCTGTCTATAAGCAACCTTCTTTCTGCCTCTGGCCAGGTTTAATTTAAGCCTTCATTTAGATCTGGATTAGCTCTAATCTTCATTCTGGAAATCTGATTGTTTAAATCAAGACTAGGGCAAGTCTGAGACTATTTTAATCCATATCTGAGAAAGCCATTTCATTAAATCCAGGTTTAAAATGTGATTTAGTCTAAGACTAGGCTTAATCCCTGTACGGGAAACCAGCCCTAAATCACTTAACCATGTCTGGAAGCTTTATATATTGAGGCGCAGCCACATGATTCACTGTTTGGAGGAGCAGGAGTACCTAATAAAATGGCCGGTGAGTGTATGTCTGCATGTGAGCAAGGAAACTTTAAACTACCAAATTTCAGAATGCAATTTCATGTCATGTTCTCTCCTACATAGAACATAAGCGCATAAATAGATAAGGGAACAAATTGAGGTTGGTAGACCTTCACCGGATCAGTCTCAGTTACAACCCCAGTAATGAGGCTCATCAACAGAACCTAAGGCACAAGCTCACACAGTGAGGTTAATAGCATGACATACAACATGAGTAATTATTTGAGAATTACTTTTGGTTAAAAAGATAAGCAGAGTGTGCTTAAGCCAGTGATAAGTGTTCCTGGGCTTTCTAATGCATTTCTATGTGATGTTAGCTGCACGACGCATCACCAGGTCGGAGCTGCCCTCCATGGAGGTCCTATATCACCAGCGTAGCAGGAAGAAGGCCAGCAAGATCCTTAAGGATCCTTTCCACCCCAGCCACAAGCTGTTCTGCTCGCTGCCCGAGAGAGAGAGACCGAGAGAGAGACCAAACCCCTACATTGAGAAAACCAGCGGAGATCGGCGCCTTTCGGTGCCGGTGTGAACAACCAAACTCCTTCTTGCTCGATCGGCGCCTTTCGCGGCGCCTCCTTTTCTTTCCGCGTCCAGTCCCGGCATAAGGCAGACAGTTTCGTAGCATCCGGACTCGCACCACCAGATTTAAAGACAGTTTTTTCCCAAAGGCCATCAGGCTCCTGAACAAACAGACCTGAGCCCCCACCCCCACGCACAACAGGCCACTTTACTTCTAGGTCACCTTACACTCTGCTACACTTTATAACTTATAACATTTGTACTTTTATAACTTTATAATTTATAACTTTTGTACTTTTATAACCTTTGTACTTTTACTATTATATTTTATACTTTTTCTATTATATATTTTGTACTTTTTCTATTATATTTCTTGTTTTTTAAATTATGTCTGTTTAATATTTGTTCTTAGCATTAGCGTACGGAGTCTGAGAGGCATTAGAATTTCATTGCCAACTTTTGCTTTTTTGTGAATGTTTGTGCATATGATAATAAAAACCTTGTATCCTTGTATTGTATCCTTGTAAGCTTGAATAAACATTACAAGTGGTCGCCCTCATCTCACTATTTTACTGAGAATTAGTTTTGGGATGTGGCCCCTGGACATTGGGAGACAAACCTAGAACAGAAAGCCAGGTTACATTATGAAGAGGTTAAAGCAGTGAGCTAAAGACTGATGGTGTCATTACCAATGTTTTTTCTGTTATGTAACATTTGTGACTAGTAGCTCCTCTAGGGATTGCTAGCTAGGTTGTAGTTCTATGTTACAGGTCTGCCTACCACTCAGATGAAATCTTTAAAAAGCCATAGGCACACATAGCATAAGCTTTAAAGTTGTATTTTCACTTTGACTTGCAGCTATTTCATGATGAATTCAGCATCACCAGTTTTCATTTTGATAAAACATAGCGTCATATCAACCTAGCTAACTTCATCCAGGATCCAAGGCTGCATATTTGTTAATTCACAGAAGAGTTGGAGCTTTGTTAATTTGAGCCTACATGATAGTTGAGCTCTGAGGGTTTTGCAGCCAAACATGTTTCATATAGTGCTAATTTTAGATTCAGATTCAGAGTAGGAGATTGGTGACTATCATCACTGGGACATCGATCAGAATCACAAAATTAATGGCCAGTGAATGGTGATTTTAAGTAGGGAAAAAACACACAGGCTGATTACGGCTTTGGAGTGGCGTGTAATCATCTGGGGAAACAGAAAGACAAAAACACAAGAGGTTAAACAAACAATTCACATGGAAACAATAAAGCAAAGTCAAATCACTGCTGAAATATCCATGCTGAAAGAAAAGGGGGGTGATAGGTTTAAGAAGACTTGTAATGATGATATGGGCCTAGCAGGAACAAAACTCAACACTCAAGAGTAAAATGAAGTTGGCTTAGTGGTATTCCTGCACAGAGCCAAGGTGCCCTGACTACCACCCCGTGAGAAAAGGAGTGACAAAGGAAACACGTGGCAGCAACTTAAGTAGGAGTGAAAACAGGTGAATCCAATCAGGTAAACGAGTGGGGGGAAGGTGTATTCTAACCAATATACTGAGAGCATTACATAAAAACCACAACACAGTGCCAGTGCTTTTCAGAAAGAACACATGAATACTACAATGGTTCAATAGCTAAAAAACACAAAACAAAAGAAGTGATGCCTAACTGCAACCCACTGGTGACCTCCTGCATAGAATGGTGAACTTTGACAAAAAATGATGATTTTTATTTTCCCCTTTCAGACTATTACGTCACAAATATTCTTTATTTAAGAAGGCAATTTGTCACAAAGGTTAACAACATGATAATACATGTGTATATTATAATGGGGGTTTTCCAGAATCCATAAATCATATCATTCCGATCAGGTTGAGAACCAATGAAAGACAAGATGATCACAGACCAAAGGGTTTATTGTGTTGTTTTTCTAAGACAAAAGCCTATTCTAATGTATTTTCAGGGAAATGTGGACAAACCCTCACTGCTCTATGGGCTTTCATGGGACGTTGCTGGGTCAGGGTGTTTGGACAATGGGCCTTTAGCTGGTCAGGTACTATAAAGAGCAAGGCCTCGTCCAGGTAGACAGTCAGTGGACCAACAGCAGCAACAGCAGCACCTGAGGCACCAGAGGAACTCAGCCAAAATGACCTCCAGCAGCATGAACATGATGAGCAGGGTAAGCACACAGTTCAGACATTTATTAATCAATACATTGAAGATGGGATTTTGTCAGCGTGTCCTTGTCCATGGAAATCCTTCACAAGAGTTTCTCATGATTATCATGACATATTCAGCTTGCAGTGCAGTTATGTTTATGGGAAATCAAAGTAGATGGTCACCTAAATGATTCTCCTCTTGAACGGTTTAAGTCCAAAACACTATTTTCTAACAAGATTCTCTTTACTCAATATTAAATCAGCAGATAGTAACATCCTCTAAAATTGTTGAAATTTATAAGAAGATGACTCAAGATAGTAACTCAATAATACCCAATAGTGAGTTTTTTCATTCTAGCAATAATCTTGTCAGAGTAGATGTCAGATGTTTCACATACTGAATATAACATTGGAAGGAAACTCTCCTCTTTTTCCAGATCGTCTTCTACGAGGACAGGAACTTCCAGGGCCGCTCCTATGAGTGCATGAGTGACTGTGCTGACATGTCCTCCTACCTGAGCAGGTGCCACTCCTGCAGGGTGGAGAGAGGCTGCTTCATGGTCTACGACCGCACCAACTACATGGGCAACCAGTACTTCATGAAGAGGGGCGAGTACTCCGACTACATGAGCATGATGGGAATGAGTGACAACATCAGGTCCTGCCGCATGATCCCCATGGTACGGCTAATGAACCCAGTTCTATTAAGTGTACTCTCCTAGCCCAGATGCTAAGTATGATGCAATGTAAAGGATACTTTAGGCCATCATGGTTATTGATCATTTATTGCATTCTTCTCTCACATTACAGTACAGAGGAAACTACAGGATGAGGATCTACGAGAGGGAGAACTTCGGAGGCATGATGCATGAGATGATGGACGACTGTGACAACATCATGGACCGTTACCGCATGAACAACTGCATGTCCTGCAACGTGATGGACGGCCACTGGCTGATGTACGAGCAGCCCAACTACAGAGGCAGGATGATGTACATGAGGCCTGGAGAGTACAGGAACTTCACGAACATGGGCTGGAGCAACATGAAGTTCATGAGCATGAGGCGCATCATGGATTCCTACTACTAGATTCTTCACTGATGTACATGTGAAAACAGGAGCAAGTCAATAAAGCATTGTGTATGTCAATGAATTTCAGTGCCAAGTTGGTCTGTTTGTCATATGCACTAGAACACATGGTACACATGGAGCAATGAGGTGCCTGCTTGAAATTTCCCATGCAACATATAACAAATGATGTGGAGAAGGTTGCTGGGATAAGAGATTACCCTGGAGAAAACTATGGAAGTGTGGGTATGATCAGACCAACTGTGTGTGTGTGCATGTTTGGGGGGATGCCAGAACATCCTGTTGATTGTGTTGTGGGTGCAATTCAACTAAACAATGGTGAGTCAAGCACAAAGTAGTAGAATGGGAGTAGTAGAATGGGCTGTACTGAAGAGCTGAGTGACTTTCAACATGGCTGACCCGGTCAACTGGAAGTGTTTTTATTGTGAAGTGGAAATGTCTGGGAGCAACAACACCTCAGTGAAGTGGTTGCCACATTACAGAACGGACCTCCGAGCGATGAAGCAACACTCACTAGTGAGCTTCAAACTGCCTCTGGAAGCAACATCAGCACAAGAACTGATCAGCAGCTTCATGAAATGGGTTTCCATGGCCGAGTGGCCACACACAAGCCTAAGATCACCATGCACAATGCCAAGTGCTGGCTGGAGTGGGGTAAAGCTCAGTGTCATTGGACTGTGGCGTCTGACAGACGAATCTGGGTTTGGTGGATGCCAGGAGAATGCCAACGGTAAAGTTTGGTTGAGGAAGAATAATGGTCTGGGCTGGTTTTTGTGGTTCTTAGTTCCAGTGAAGGAAAATCTTAACGTTACATCATACAACGACATTCTAGACGATTCTGTGCTTCCAACTTTGGGCCAACAGTTTGGGGAAGGCCCTTTCCTGTTTCAGCATGACAACACCCCCGTACATAGCAAGGTCCATAAAGAAGTGGTTTGTGGAGATCAGTGTGGAAGAGCTTGACTGGCTACACAGAGCCCTGAACTCAACCCATCCAACAACTCTGGGATGAACTGGACCAACTGCGAGCCAGACCTCATCACCCAGCATCAGTACCGACCTCATTAATACTCTTGTGGCTGAATGGAAGCAGATCAGCAGCAAATGATCAAATATCTAGTGGAAACCCTCCCAGAAGAGAGGAGGCTGTTATAGCTGTAAAGGAGACCAACTCCATATTAATGTCCGTGATATTGGAATGAGATGTTCGACGAGCAGGTGTCCACATACTTTTCCAGCAGGGATACATCAGTGACAATGTTTTTTTTGTAGCATAAATCCAAAAGTAGTTTATTTTACAATTGTCTGATTTCCAATTTTTCACAAAAATAAATACTAATATGTTACACAAGAATCCAGAATTTAAGACAAAAAAAATCATAGTGAAGAGACTCATTGTAAACTCTGAAATATATTTCAGCATGAGGGCGATTGATGTAGCCCAAAAACATGTATAGCAGATTTACAAAACATGTTCACTTACAACAGCAGGTCACCTGAGTACTGTTGGTGACGAGACGTCCTAAACACTTCAGCAATTAAAACATTTTAATGGGAAAATATCCAACATTTTGGTCTTGTAAAGGCTGTTTTATGACCATCAGTCAAGTTAGGAAACGTGTCGGGTGACACTGATGAGTCATCTCCATGGTAACCAGCTGGAAGCTTCTGGCTGGTTTGTTTCTGTCAGTTTAGAAAAGATAGCAGCGCTAGGGAATAACGAGACAACTTATATGTGTAATGCTAGCTTGACCAAAACAAAGAGCTACCAGCTGTTTCCATTTCTATGACAACGAACACTTGGTCCACCCAACCAATGAAAATGTAAGAATCAATGACGCCATTTCTGAAGTTTCACCTCGTTTCACCCTTCACAACTGTAAAACAGCCTTAAGCTTTAAATTGTATAATCACAAGGTTACTGTACGTTTTCTTATTAAAATGTTTCATTGCAGCATTACTAATATGGTTCCAGTGTTCCTCGTATGGAGGTGTGTTCTACGTATGGGAAAGGTAACTGAATGAATACTGTACTTTTCTTGGCAATAATACTGAATTGTTTCCAGTGTACAGATGGAAGTAAATGCTAAACACAAATTTCTGAGATTGTACAGATGACAAATGATGAAACAGTAGAATCAACTATGGCAGTATAATCCTGTAGTAGACATTAAATTGAAACAACAGGGCAGTAGCTAGCTAGTGAACTTTTCTTACGTACACACAAACTTTATTTGTAGCACGTTGTTCAACCATCACATAAAATCATTTTAAGCTGTGAACTTCAGTGCATCTCACAATTTCCTCAATTGCCATTTGAATCACATTACAACGTGGCAACTCCCTTTATTTTACTAAAGCAGAAACAAATTGGGGTAAAACAAAATTCCTGGTCCTACACAATATGGCTCTTCCTTTTGAATGGGCTGTCCACCTTCCTGTGTTTCTGTTGTGGCAATCTGTTGTGTCTGTTGTGCCATCCATAGCTTTTCATGGCTCTTAAAGTTGCTCTGTGTTTCATTTTACCATCAATAAACCGCCACATCACTGTAGAGCCATCAGTATAACTCCACCACCAGCAGTCTGTCAGCCTCTAGCAGCCTCTAGCAGCCTGTCAGCCTCTACGAGCCTCTACTCTGTATTCTATATTGTAGCCACCAGGTCAATATGGAGGGAAATCTGCTGGATTGCTTTACGGCACAAAACAGGAAGAGGGCGCTGTTCTTCCAGTGCTAACGGAGCTAAAGCTAAAGAGTTTCTGGCAACGGCAGATGGAGGAAGGAGAGAAAGGAAGATGGAGAAATCACTACCAACATGTAGAACCTCTTCGGGGAGGGGGAGGGGGGACAGGAAGCAACTGGGAAATGTAGTCTTAATGTGGAGAAACACTAGTAACAATACCACTGGTGAGATAGAGGCTACCAGTCTTCTCCACCATGGTCTCATTGGTTTACGGTAGTCATACCAAGATAGCACTATTAAATTAACAATGATATATTGATACACAGAGCACCTTTAATAAGTAAAGTATACTTGAACCACAGCCCATACACAGGATGAATGAAAACCATGAGAATCCTCCATCATGTGGAAAATCCAGATGAATCTGTTGACATAAACTGAAACAGATTCATGCTGTGAGAACCTTTACAACCATATCAACTGGAAAACAAAGAAATGATCACAGAATGAAATGACAAACCAGACCATTAAAATGTCAACTACGCACATTTTACAATCCATACTACTTACAGTATAAAAATTATAATTCTAGTTCTCCTATAAACATAAAAAGTCAAAGCCCCACATATCCACACATCCACTAAAAAGCATTTACATGTATGCCTCTTATGTAAGTAATTCATCAATATGTGTTGATGTTGGGCACGTTCAGTCTTTCAGTCATGGCACATCTTCAGTCTTACCTAACCCTAACCCTGTCAAAATAAAAGTTATTTTCTACATGGCCATTCTCACAGTCGTTCATGAAATCAAGGTGTGTCACAAATGTTTGGACAGGTTACCAGTGGTTACAAGGGTTGTGTCGCCATCACAGCCACAACAAAAACGGACTGGACTGTTATCACCACTTCCTCCCTGATCTGTTTTTATGGTATAACCTGAAACCCTAACCCTAAATATTAGGCACACGTCAGACAGCTGCAGCCAGTGGGAAAGTCTCTCCATACAAACCAAGGATGAGTCTTTCATTAGCAACCAACCAACACAAGCACTGTTGGACTTCCTGTAGAAAACAGAATCCAGGCTGCTGAGCTTGTTGTGCTGCTTTCATATCATATCAGATTTATTGTAAATATGAGTTCCTGGCTGGGAAAAAACGTTCAGCCCAGACTCCTAGTGGCGATCACAAATACTCTGAAATGTGTCAACACAGGCAGCAAATCCACTGATGTCATCAGTCCAAGGGAATAGAAATAAAAATGATCAGTTATTGTCAGACTACCAACGAAAACTGAGCAATATCTGCTGCATTTTGGTTATGGTTGACTTAAGACAACCACACCATACGATCGCCATCTTGGATGTTGGCGATCTGGTGATTTATCTGTGCTAGTTTGGTGAACTTCCACCCCCCAATGTCAAGTTTCATCTCCTCTTCCCTTTTTAACTTCTTGTGGATTCTGGTCTCCACTGAGGTGCCACTGCGGGGCCTGAGGCTCAGCAGGATGACGCCATATTTATTCCACGGTGGCAGGAGCTCCATAGGAGCCTTCCTCCCTCCGATGGAAGTCGCCTTCCATGTTCCTCCAGGTCAGATCGACGTTTCATTGCTGCCACTTTGGAAAGAAGAGGAAGGTTGTCCAGTTTAACCCAACATGAGAAACAGAAACACATTGAAAGGACATGGACAGCTTGGTGCAGAGGAACGATACAAATGATGCTCAAATATATTTAAAAAAAATTAAATGGATGGCCATTGGATTCTGGCCATTATCCAATATCTTTCATATATATATATATATATGAACATATTAGCTAATCAATAAATTTGATAAATTATTATTAGTATTCAAGAAATATATTTACATATGTATATTATTAAGTGTTTAAAATGAGTTATTTGAGATATATATTTGAACATTAGTTCTTACTCGGACTCCGAGTCGTGGCCCTCTTCAGTCCCGTTGACAGCTGCAGTTGTCAGTATCGTCGTTACCATGGTGACTCCATTGTGCTGTTGCCGTGGGGACAGGGGTGGGCGTGGCGGCACCGGGGGACGAAACGGAAGTTTGATGAGAACCCCGTTTCCCCCAGCGACTAGATGAAGGCCCCTATTGGTCGGAGAGGGAGGGACGGGGGTGCGGGGGGAGATGGTGGGGGAGGTATAGTCGCTCAGTTTCTCCCGAAGGCGGTTCTTCATGTTCTTGTCCGCCAGAGGAGGAGGGGAAGTTATCTTGTTTTTCAGAATCCCTGAGAATAAACAGAAATAAACAATATCGCATTTATTACATACATGGTGTTACTACCTCATGCTTCATCTCATCTCCTCATCAGGACTTTGCACATTCCAGACTTTGCACATGCTTCATATTTGCACACTTTTATACAACTCTACATATCTGTACTGCAGATGGTACATGAGGGGGGCGGGGGCATGGCAACATCCTCTTTGGACAGGAAGCATTGAGGTTTATAGGAAATGTGGTGTTAACCTGGGAAACCCAAAATGCTTCACACAGCACCTTTGGGACGTGACACCCTGTTTCCCCCTCACCTCTTCTCTTCACGGGTTGGTGGTTACTGTCGAGCGAGCTGGGCGGGCCGCCGTCTTTCCCCCCTCCCTCCTCAGACGGGCACTCGCCGTTTAGCTTGTTGTCCTGGTGGAGCTCCACGTTGACCTTCGTCTCCACACGAAGCATTTCCACCCTGCCGGGCTCCTCACTCTCACTGGCTGTTGGCGGCTCCACTGGCCAGTAAGGCTTCATGTGATTGGCTACTGCTTCCACTGTCATGGGACAATATGTTGATTTAGTGTCAAAATGCTGCTTGAATGAGCGTATCACAATGTGTGTGGACAATATGTCCTGGTTTCAGTGGAATGTGTAGATTGAATTACAATATATTTTATAAACTAAAAAATACTGCTATCAAAAACTGATATTAGTTTAATCTTATTTAGTATAAAAAAAAAATCAAAACCCATTAAGGTACGTAACACTTCATGATCCCATAATAATAATAATAATAATAATAATAATAATAATAATAATAATAATAATAATAATGTATTAGTGGACTACCTAGAGACGTGCTGTGCTGCGGTTGTCTCTCATTGTTCCACCGGTGTTTTCGTCGTCCTCGGTCGTCCTCGCTGTCGGACGAACGGGACGAAGCGTAGGAGCTGTTCTCATCCAGTGACAGCTCACTGTCTGAATCCGACTCTGTCGCGACCAGAAAACATTAATGTTCCACATTCATCTAGATGTTTAGATGTTCTTATCCAATGAGTAGTCACGTCATGTCACGTTGTCATGTCACGTTGTCATGTCACGTTGTCATGTCAAGTTACGTTCCCAATCACTGTTCATATCTGATTATTTTGGATGAGACGGTCATATCTATTCCAGGACGTAACCATATCCATACCGATATGCACTGACTGTCCACAACTATTCCAGGATGTAACCATATCCCATACCATATGCCATAAATGTGAAATTCTGAAGTGAGATGTTTGGTTAGCAAATAAACTAAAAAAAAACGTATTAACTTATTATGACTTATTAAACTTATTTGGCCACAAAGGGACACATTTAAAAATGTCACCTTGTCTTCTGGAACGCTTGCGGAGGAAGATGGAGGAGTCATCCTCGTCGTGATAACTCTTTTTAGCAGAGCTGGAAGACGTGGTGCGTTTCTGTCCTGAGTCCTCCCTTTGCAAAAAACAGGTCATGACATTACATTTCATCATCGCTGAAACATCTGATTTAGCAAATCCATTCATCTGACTGGACTCTGCTGGGATAGTATGGTTCATTACGTCCAAACTACATCATGAATCCTAGTGTGGTGATTTAGAAAACTACAACTGTGAGGGGATGTCTCTCTGTTGGCTCCTCCCCCTCTCATGGGCGGGGCTGTTTTGTTATGGGAGTGCAGCAAAAAGCTCGACATTAGATAATAAAGAAACGATATTAATACTACTAACAATGACTTTATACAGACAGTGGTTTGTAGCTAATGCTGCGGCAGGACACAAAGTGACTTCAGGTGAGAAGCTGGCTGACCTGGCGGTGCTGTCCAGAGAAACCGTGGACTCTCCGATGGCGGTGCGATACAGACCATCGTCCTCGGTGAACGAACGCTTACCGTTCAGCGAACGCTGGAGAAGAAAGAAAGAGGACGTTTACCTGCATCCAGGAGGACTAGGATATGATCAGGCTGCCGTGGCTCTGACCCTTGACCTTACCGTTGGTGTATTAATAATCAAACCTTATTCTACTGTTGCACTTCTGATGTTGTAGAATATAATTCAGAAAACCACGTTTCCATGTGACATCTGTAGATGACATTGGTTCTCGGACAGTGATCCTGATCTCCTGTTTTTGGGTTATTTTGTTAATTTGTGACAAATAAAGATATTCGTCGCTAGATTGTAGTGAAATTTAATGATAAACTGTTTCATTATTATTTACTATATTATGGTTAAAAACAAGATCAATCATCATCATCATCATCATCATCGCCACTTACAGTCAGCATGGCAGTACGGGTGGCGGTGGATTCCTCCTTGACCGTCTTCTTCCCAGTGAAAACGTCCTTCAGGTTGGTCCTCACCTCCTTATTGAAGATACAGTGGAAGAAGAAGATACAGACGCCCTGGAGGGAAGAGAGACGGAGAGTTGGAGGCGTTAGAGGCTAGTGATGGTTAATGCTGGCTTTGTTTACACTGATTTATTGGACTGAAGACATTTTATTCAGCATGAAACTTCTGAGCGTCAGATACTAGGACTAGCTCATAGCTTCCAAATAAAAAAAACGACTGTAAAGCGAATTAATATAAAACTCTTACATACATTTAATACATAATGAAAGAGCATCACTTTTGTGAGGTGAGAGCAAAAACTAGAATCTGGAGACGTAATGATCATTAGTACGTTTTTAATCATCACTATCACCACATATTGATGACGTCGTGTACAGAAGAAAACAATAAAGATCACCAACTAGCTTCCTAGTTAGCCAAGTAGCTAACTGATAAGACAGTTATTGAGACAGTTGGAACCTTTTTGTATCATTTATTATATATTTCGAAGTCTAATTATCACACATTGAACAGATGCGAGTCCTCATATACCTGAAGGCAGGTGAAGACGGCGAAGAGGTAGTGGAAGGAAATGACGTCGCTGTTGACCGCCATCAGTCCCAACAGCCAGGTGGCGCTAAGGAGGAGTAGGACCAGGAAGGCCAACCTCAGAGCTGAGCTGGAGGAGGAGAGGAAGGGAAAGGGGAGGAGAGAAGATGAAGGTAGAAGAGAAAGATGAGATGAGAGGAGAGGAGGAAAACCAAAACAATGTTGTTTGCTATCGTGAATCACTAAACGGACAAACTGCTGGGACTCTTCGGTCCAACTCACATGGCTCCTGACGTCTCAAATGTCCAGTGTCTTTGTCCACAAGAGGCTTTCGCTGCCAGGAAGAATATAGCAATGTTGACCTGAAGGGGGAAAGAGGAGTGAATTAAAGCTGCACTTGACAACTTTGCACGTTGACGGGCAAAATGGCAGCGAGAGCTAACCGAGAGCTAACCGAGAGCTAACCGCTAAACCAGTCTGTGATGGAAACCAAAGATCTAACGTTGGTGATTCCAGCTTTCTCTTCTGGATTTCTCTCTTCATCTGGATCGGTCACTTCCTGTGCGGAGAAGCTCTGCTGCAGCATCACTTCCTGGTCTTAGGTCAAATATACATGGATTATCTATTTCACACACCATCACCACGATGACGATGGGCCCTGCGATGCTCCAGATCAGTGTGTCATGGACAGAAAGCCAGCAGAAGTCTGGATTCCCATAACCCTGAGGATCCAAACCCACCGCTAGACCTGAGAGAGAGAGAGAGAGAGGAGAGAGAGAGTGAGAGAAAGAAAAATACATCATTCATTTCCAAACTGACTTTAGAAGCGGAGTTTTGTATTTTCATTTGAGGAGTTTTTTGAATGATTCTTAAAAGATTCACTTAACAATGAAATGCTGAGCTGGTGGTTGGGGCAAAACACAAGACAAAAGAAGCTGGTAGACAACATGTTGCCTGTATTCTGTGAATGGACACGTGACCCGTGTTAGCAGGTATGTGTGCGTAAGCAAAAGCGTGTGTGTGTGTGTGTGTGTGTGTGTGAACATGCACGCACGCTGTGTAAAGCATGTTGTGCAGCCTTCATAATGCGTCCGTGTCTCACCGGTGATAACGGCGGGAACGCCCCAGCCAATAGCGTAGTAGAACCTCATGCGTCCCTGGTTGATGTTGCGGATCTCAGTCAGCATGCGGTAGATGTGAAGCCCCTCCACCAGCATCCAGGCAAACGTGCACATGTAGGAGTAGTGGAGCAAGATGGCCACCAACGTGCACACAAACTGAGACAGAGGGCATCCATTATTATTAGTATATTATTACATAAATGCGTATAAAAAGTGGACCAGGAGGAGCTGATGTGGTTTCTCCTGTCTTACCGCATTCTCGGTCTGGTTGATCCCGAAGAGGAAGACCAGCTCGGAGAGGAAGATGGAGGCCACCAGGTTCCTGTGGATGCTGTGCAGGTTGGAGCGCAGCGTGCGGAGGAGGGCCAGCAGGAGGAAGGTGATGAGGAGGGCCACCAGTGAGGCGGACACTGTGGTGTAGGTGATGATCTTCAGAGGGAGGACTTCTCCATGCTGAGAAGACACAAGTCAGTTCTAGCCATCTTTTTGTTTTCATACTGACTCAGAAAATGCACAACATCTGCTGATGTATAATGGGTCTATTTCACTGTTATGTCACCCTTAGGTAGCATTTGGTTCCAAATGGCAAAATGGCTGTGGGACTATGATGTACAATTTGTCTAATTTCATGATGGATCATTTTTGTTCAGCAGGATGAACCCCGACCTGCAAGATATAAATTCCTAATTACACCCATTATGAATTATGGAGATGGGCGCTAAAAAAACAAAAAAACAAGTATTACTCCTTTGTTTTCTTCAATTGCTCATTTCTTGTAGAAACCAGAGTGGACAGTATGAAGAAGACAATGTGGAGGTTTCTGCTCCCACCATGGATCCAGTTAGTTATGGTTAGCAGGCTAATTCAGTTCATGTTACCATGTGCCTACTAGCCACTGCTAACACTAGATACGTTAGCTAGTTTTCTAACCAGATGACCAGATACTCTGGTTAATTGGTTAACTGGTTAACTAGTTGTACCTCTCTCTTGGAAACGTCCATGAGTACGGCGGAGCTGCAGGTGTGAAAACACCGGCAGCTGATGTGGCTCAGATTCCTGGTCAGCAGGTCACAGCCTCTGGATGACCAGCCGCCTCCTTTAACCCTGCACACAGAGTAGAGTAGAGTAGAGTAGAGTAGAGTGGAGTGGACTCAAGTGGAGTAGGGTGGAGTAGAGTAGAGTGGACTCAAGTGGAGTAGGGTGGAGTAGAGTACAGTAGAGTAGAGTAGAGTAGGGTAGAGTCAAGTGGAGTATGGTGGAGTAGAGTCAAGTGGAGTAGGGTGGAGTAGAGTATGGTAGAGTAGAGGCAAGTGGAGTAGGGTGGAGTAGAGTATGGTAGAGTAGAGGCAAGTGGACTAGAGTGGAGTAGAGTAGAGTAGGGTAGAGTAGGGTGCAGTAGAGTAAAGTATGGTGGAGTCAGGTGGAGCAGAGTGGCGTACAGTAGAGTAGAGTAGAGTAGGCCTGCCTTACGCTAAGGAGTGGTTCCAGAAGACGCAGACCGGCTTGGTCCTCTCCTGGGTCTCCAGCAGGCGGTGCTGCAGGGTGATGGGCCGGTCCAGAGGGGCGTTCAGGGGAAACCCCTCGCTGTACATTACAGTACTCAGGATGGGGGAGTTTATAACAGGACGGCCGGGAAGTCTGGACACAGAGATATGATGTGAGGGAGACGGCATGTTCAGTTTAATGTCACCTGGTTTCTTCTCCCGTAAGAGATGTTTCACCTGCACACTTTTTTCACTTTTGGTCATTTGTATATGCAAATAACTATTGACAATCTGCAGTATATGACTATTTTCACATTCAGTGGTATTATGTCACATCTGTTTATCCAAGGAAGGCTGACTAAGCATGTTCTAAGCAGTATACCAGTCTGGTGGCCACTGGAGGAACTGTGGGTTAAGGACACCTCGGTGGTAGGTGAGGGAGGGACAAGTTGAACCAGCAACCTTCTAGTCACAAGCCTGCCTCTCTATCCTCTCAGCTTCCTCTTATTCAGACACAGAATAAACATAGAAATCAGACCTCAGGCTCCTGCGGTCGTGGTCGTAGTTCTCTGGCAGCAGATCTCCCAGGGTTCGGTAGATAATCACCACTGCAACCGGCGGAGGGCCTGAGACCTCGGCGTGGCGTTTCCTCTTGCCAGATGCAGTCAGAGACTCGGTAGGAGGCCCCTCAGGATGACCAGCGGTGGTGAAATCAGCATGGACAGTCTCAGTAGTCGTCTCAGTGGAAACTGTCACCAACCAAAGGAAAGAGTTTCTCAGACACATTTCAAACAT
This sequence comes from Hoplostethus mediterraneus, assembly GCA_034670385.1. Taxonomy (NCBI): domain Eukaryota; kingdom Metazoa; phylum Chordata; class Actinopteri; order Trachichthyiformes; family Trachichthyidae; genus Hoplostethus; species Hoplostethus mediterraneus. The sequence goes on along the minus strand of JAXDDW010000003.1, from coordinate 17,973,210 downwards.
ATTAGTCTGGTGCTGTGCAGGATCTCTGGCCTACACATCAAGTTGGAGAAAATGTTTCAAAAAGCTTGAACAGCTTATTTTCTCCCCATCACATAATTCTTTTTTTAACATTTGAAATGCAAAATACATGTCCACAAGCATCACAATTCATATTGCAAGTACAAGATTCAGAAAAACTTTTTTTGGTCAATATTACACAATCGTTTTTATGAATACACCACAACATTAAAAATAACAGCAAATATAATTTCCAAATGTTATTCTCTGGTACACTGCCTCTTTAATACAATACCTGGTGCAGTTTTGATGTCCTCAGATTGTGAGGGGAATTCTGGGAAGAATACGACAGACTGGAGGTCGTTGGGAAGGACGGCCTGGATCTCAGAAACTCGAGGCATCTTTCTGTCTGAGCGGCGGCCGTCCAGGTAATCCACAGAGAAAACTAAACAGAAAGATCGGCTTGTCTGAGTTCAGTTGGCTTAACAAGAAGCTGAGTTTAGAAATTTCTCTCTCTCTCTCCCCCTCCTCATGCTAACTACTAGTTCTTCTTCTGTTGAAATGTAAAACGCATCACTTCCTGTCTCCAGAGGGTTTCTCCCAGGAAAGACCTACCTGACACCGGGTGTTTAGAACAGCAGATGCCTGTAAATGCCTGTAATGTAATGATTTCTTTCTTTCTTATTCCTTATTTGATTGTTGCATTTGTTGTAAGTGGATAAGAGCTTCACCTAAAGCCCTAAACTATAAATGTTGGCATGTCACAGACTGAAGAGACTCACTCATGTTGTCTGTGACGATGGTGAAGGGCTTCAGGTAGGTCTTCCTCATGTTCTGAGCCAGGTTCTGGGCGTAACCCTCGAAGCTCCGCAGAAGAAGGGCGGTGCCGCTCTCTGACCTCTGGATCAGATCCCAGTGTAGACCGTTGGTTGGGTCCAAGATGGCGCTCGTCGTCCAAACAATGTTCTAGGAAGTACACATGCCTTAACATCATTCAGTAATAATAATAATAATGATGATGAATGAATCAAAATGATGAATCAGTGATGTAATATTAAATAAAAAGCCCTGAAGCCCTGAAGCCCTGACTACCTGACTACCTGACACCCTGACACCCTGACTACCTGAAGCCCTGACTACCTGAAGCCCTGACTACCTCATGCCCTGACTACCTGAAGCCCTGACTACCTGACGCCCTGACTACCTGAAGCCCTGACTACCTGACGCCCTGACTACCTGAAGCCCTGACTACCTGAAGCCCTGACTACCTGAAGCCCTGACTACCTGAAGCCCTGACTACCTGACGCCCTGACTACCTGACGCCCTGACTACCTGAAGCCCTGACTACCTGACGCCCTGACTACCTGAAGCCCTGACTACCTCATGCCCTGACTACCTGAAGCCCTGACTACCTGACGCCCTGACTACCTGAAGCCCTGACTACCTGACGCCCTGACTACCTCATGCCCTGAGTACCTGATGCCCTGACTACCTCATGCCGTGACTACCTGAAGCCCTGACTACATGACACCGTGACTACCTAAAGCCCTGACTACCTGACGCCCTGACTACCTGATGCCCTGACGCCCTGACACCCCGACTCCCTGAAGCCCATTGGACAACATTGGCCAATCTGCCTCGATGAATTACACAACGATGAAACAAGTTTCACTGAATTGAATTGAGCACCTCGTGGAACTGCATGTCTTGTGTGGCGGCCATGTTGAAGCCCTGCTGCTGGCCCTCATACTGCAGCAGACGGCTCAGCAGGCTGTAGGCCGTCTTCACGTCGTTGCCATGGAGAGATGTTGTCTGATTGGTGGCGATCCGCAGCATCCCGGCGACCCAGCTCGACCTCTCGCTGTCCATCCGCGACCCGTTGCGCTGCAGCTCCTCATCCTAGAGGTCAAGATACAAGCAAGGAGGTCAAAGATGAGAAAGCAGTGTGACAAAAAAGTAAAGTAAAGTAAACAAACAGACACACCTCTTTCTTCAGCTGGGAGAAGGTCAGAGAAGTGCAGTTGAAGAGGTCAGGTGGAAGCCAGCCATGTTGGTCACTGCAATGGCGGACAGCAGTGCCTGTAGGGACAGAGAAGGCCAAGCATCACCACTGGAGACATGTTCCATCACGCTAACCGGCAAATTGTTAAAATCTCGCTTCCAGGTTCGTGAAGGAGGTAAGAAAAGAAGAAAATGGGGTTGTTTCTGAGATTATTTGTGGCGGTCACCAAGTTGAGGAAGTCTATTATATGTATATGTATATCTTGATGGAGGTACATACTGAATGTATCTTTAAGATGATTTTGATGATCCTTACCAGTGGAGCCTTTGGGACACTTCATGGCTGCAGGTTGGCCAAACTGTGTCTTCGGCCACCAGATCCCTGCATCGAAAGCCCTGGGGCAGCCTTCATACACAACTGGAACAGAGGAGGCATGATAAGTACTCATCAGAGGGAGGGAGGGAGGGAGGGAGGGACGATGGGAAGGAGGCAGGGAAGGAGAGAAGGAGGCAGGGAAGAAGGGAAGGAGGAAGGGAGGCAGGGAAGAGGGGAACGAGGCAGGGAAGGAGGGAGGGAATGAGGCAGGGATTGAGGGAAGGAATGAGGCAGGGAAGGAGACAGGGATTGAGGGAAGGAATGAGGCAGGGATTGAGGGAAGGATCTCTGACCAGTTGATGAAAATGTCCTGATATATTTCCTGTAAAATCTCATTCATTGCATCAATTAGACATAGAGAAATGGTCTATTTTAAACAACAAATTTGCAGCAGAAACAATAATAATATTGATCGTTGATCGGTGTCTTATACCAACTCAGACATATAGGGCATCATGACTCCATGATCAGACTTATAGGGCATCATGACTCCATGATTGTAGAGTATTATAGAGCTTCATGGCCAACTAGTCTGCTCTACTACTCTTTTTGGCCACTTATTAAGTGCCTGTAGAGTCATAAGACATTATAAATGTGTTCATAGTTAATTAATACTACTACTTCGTGTCTTTGTAGTGTTACCCATCAGCGTACCCATACAGCCACTGGAGGTCACCTCGGCGTAGGGGTTGTCACAGCGGTTGCACTGGCGGCCGATGACCCCCGTCCTGCACTGGCATTGGCCAGTGTGGGGGTCGCAGGTACGAGACATGGCCCCCAGTTGGAAACAGTCACATGGGTAGCAGGCGTCACTGCCTCTGGGACGGAAATAGTTATCCTGGAAAACAACGAAGAGAAGCTCAGCTCTGAGCAGACAAATCTGGAGGCTGTTTGAAAACCGAAAAGCTATGAATAAAATAAAATAAATACATATAAATAAATATGTAACTGTGTAAAACTCTGTACAAATGTTCTCATTTTGTCACCTGGGGATTTAAGGTCCCTACTATAATTTAAAACGTACCGTATTTGGTTGGAGTTTTATGCTGTCAATCATTTTGTAAGAGCAGGTGTCACTTTTTAAATGTTAATGGGAACAAAACCCTTCCAATATCTCCTGTATGACACACAAACAGTTTAGACACTGGGGTTCAAATCCCACTGTCTTGTACATTTGCATTTTAAAAATTGTAGGTATTTTTTGATGTTCTTATCTAGAGGAACTTTAGAGCTTAGAAGTTTGGCTGGCCTAAGGGAGCAGCTTCAGCTCACATGGCAGGAAATGATCTCATTCTACTGGTACACTCACTGGAAGTCACTCTGGATACAAGCATCAGCTAAATGACTAAACCTGTGGGGTCGGAAGTCACTCTGGATGAGATTTGAAATGATTATCATGTAAACGGTCATGTGACTGCAGGCTGCTGGACCGTTCGTACCTTACAGCGACACTCGCCGGTCGTCTTGTTGCAGTCACGGTAGAAACCTTTGGAAACATCACAGTTACAGGGACCGCAGACCGGATTCCCCCACCAGCCTCGAGCACAGGGAAGGCTAGCTCTGAAACCACGGATATCCATATAAATATTGATGATGGCATTGATATTCAAACTGATACTGATATGATTTACTCGTTGCTGAAATCAAATAGTCATTTAGGACATGTCTCGAGTCACTTGTGACAAGTCTCGAGTCATTTGTGACAAGTCTCAAGTCTCTTGAATTTTCAGAACACAGAATACAGCTTGAATTGATCAATACTACACTGGTTGGAGATGGGAAGCCCTTAACCTGAATTGATTCTAACGTTTTGATCAGATTCCACACAGTTTATGATAAATATCAGCTATTGGCAGCTTCAACCCAAAAACACTGGCATGGTATCAGGCTTCAAAAACCCATATCGGTCACGTGTGTGTGTGTGTGTGTGTATGTGTGTGTAACTGACCTGTGCTGGCAATATTCTCCATAGTGGCTGTTGTTGCAGTGACAACGGTAGCCTGCAGGGGTGCCGCGCTGCTGTACGCAGGAGGACATGTGCTCACACGGGTTCAGAAGACAAGCATCCACACAGTCCCTCCCAAAGAATCCTGGGAAATAGAGGCCCGTGTTACTCTGATCACATGAAGTGGGTTGGATACCGAAGTGACATTTCATCTTCCTTTTCCGGTTACAGATCATATCTGCAGCTGGATGGAACACGCCACCACCGCACACAACTCAGCTCTTGTACATGCTACACGCTACATGTTACATGCAAAGCACAAAGAATCAACGTGTACATTTTACAGCTATGTTTTACAATCAATCACAATGACTATGTTCACCCAATACTAAGAATATGAGAGATAAATGTCATTGAAGATACAGTAGTGTTGGTGTCTGTGCTTATGCATGTGAGTATTTATATTCATATCCTGGTCTTTGCTGCCATTTCACCTCAAACCCTGAAAGGAAAAACACTGAGGGATGAAACAGGAAACAGGCTGGCCAGGTTATTCATCAATGATGCACCTATCAAATCCTGGAGGAGACATTAAAGAGGGTTTTAGTCCTCTGGACCATCATGGATGTGGGTTGTGTACAATGAGGAGCAACTCAACAGGAGGAAGGAGTTCCTAAATGTAAAGTGGATCTAATCTTCTTTTAAAAGAATACTTGTGTGGGATTTGGGTGGATCTGTTGATCTGTTCTTACCGGAGTTGCAGGTGCAGGTAAGGGCGCCCCAGTTGTCAGTGCATCGGCTGTGCGGAGGACAGATGTTGGCGCTGCAGGCATTGGCTACGTTGCAGCCCTCCTCCACCCTGATCTTCTGGCCCTGACGCATGTTGACGTTGGCCAGCTTGGTGGACGTCTTGCCCAGTCGCACACCCTCAACACAGAACGGAAACGAGTCCAAGTTACTTTACCAATCTTATCTAACCCTATGCCTAAGTATCTGATGCTTAGATTCCTTCATAGCACTCAACCAGTCAAATGACAAAGTCAGAGACGGAGTCAGTTTGATTTGTTCAGATTTCATAAGGCGGATCTCTTGTGCAAGTTGACATGAAGCCAAGTTGAAAATGTCATTGAACATTTATTTAACCAGATGAGTCCTACTGAGAGCTCTTTCCCAAGGGATTCCTGACCATCCGGGAGAATTCATCAGAATATCCAGCAGAATAAATGGGATTATCACGTTGACCATAACAGTCCAGGACTTACTGACCTGGATACAGCCCTTCCATCCGTTCATCACAGTGCCGTCCTTCTTCATTAGGCCTCCTACAAACAGACTCCTCAGTTGGAGGCCTGGTAGCTCGTTGCCAATCTCCACCGCCCTCTGGAGGAAAGATGGCAACACAACACATGACTGTACACTGAAAGGGTGTCCTTCATAGTATTTTAACATCAATAAATCTTTACCACATTTACCACCCTTGTTTTGTGCCGTAAAGCAATCCAGCAGATTTCCCTCGAAATCGACCCGGTGGCCACAAACGCAGAGTAGAGGCTGGTAGAGGTTGACAGGCTGCTAGTGGTGGTCTCGTTGGTTAACCATACTTATACTAATTCATGTGGTGATGATTTACAGATGGTGAAATTATACAGATAGCATCTTTAACCATGTACTGCACCTGGAACATGCCGTAGTCCAGCGACACCAGGGCCATGTACTTGATGTCCTTGCCGTCCTTGCCGCTTGTCAGCTCCACCAGGATGTGATGCCACTCGCCATCGTCGACCCGAACCTGAGGAAAGTCCAGCAGAGCGACGCGCCTCACGCCCAGGAATACCTGGAAGCGTACATGTCTGCTGCTGAGCTGGAGGGAGAGAAGGACAGACAGCTTATTACCACCGGCAGCATAAGAGAATATGGTGTAGTAAAGATAGAAAAGATATTGATACTGTAAAAAGATAGGAATAAAGAAGTAATGAAGAAATACCAACAAATATATAAGTGGAAATGTAAGCTAGCATCATGCTTAAGGTTGTTAGCTGTCATTTGACTTTAGCATTGACTTTATATACACCTGATTTTGGCATTTTGTCTGTTGGCCACAAAGGACGGTAAATCTCGATGCTAATGCGAATGATCTCAGACCTTAAGTTTACTCTACTGGTGCACTTTAGGTAAATTGCTCTGGGTGACAGTGTCTGCTAAAGTGTCTCCTTCCTCCTGTTGAGTTGCTAAGGATTCTGCACAACCCACGTCCATGATGGTCCAAAGGAATAAAACATCTCCTCTCCTTCATCTCTAGCTGCTTAATGATGTTAGAAATGAAGAAGAAATTCACCTAGTCAGCTGTTTGATGGACATTTTGTCCCTCAGAGTAAACATCATCTCTACAGGGTTATAAATCCTCACCAGGAGGTGTATCCTGGAGAAGTTGCCGGCGTTGGCCTGTAGGAGCGTCCCGGAGCTCTGTCGGGTCCTGAACATCAGCCCCAGGTACCAGGGGATGGCGATGGTCACCTCTGGCTCGCGCCACCACACCAGGGCGTGACCATCAAAGTACTGAGGGGAGGGCATCACTGAGGGATGGGGGGGGGGGGTTATGTTAATACTGTATTTGGTCCAAACTATTGCATTCTGGTCTTTCTTGGCTGCTGCATTGCATTCTGGTCTATCTCGGCTATTGACACCAAAACCTGGCGGTTACCGTTGATGTTTTAGATCAATGAAACATTTTCTGATGTCAGACTGGAAATATCTCAACGTGACGTCACGTCGTCTACGATGGAAGAAGAACAATACAGACAACTAGATGGACCAGGAACACAACAAACACCAATAATATCTGTTTTGAGAGAACAGGCCAGGAAGTGAGTTTTATAGACAGAAATCTCAGCAGCTGGTCAAGTAATTAATGAGTCACTGGTTTTGATCAACAACTCTATCAACCCGTCAGACATAATGGTGATTTTGTGCTATGGGACAGTAAAAACCTGAATTATTGCCCCTTTAATACCTACAATGACCAACATAATAAGCAACCCATAATCGCAGTGACAACAGATGTACCAGATATTCATGTCAACATTGTGGAATGTAGGAATGTGAAGGTTGCATTATCAGGAAACAGACTTTCACTGTCTGCTTCCTCAGAGCTGGCCTAATCGGTAAGACACACACACACACACACACACACACACACACACACACACACACACACACACACACACACACACACACACACACACACACACACGCACGCACACACATACACTTCTGCTTTACCTTGTTCACAGTTCTGGCCTCCATATCCCAGTGGACAGTCACAAACGTAGGAAGTCCATTTGTTGACACACACTCCTCCGTTCTGACAAACCACACTGCTGCAGAAATCCTTCTTCGCCGAGCAGCCTGGACCAAACAGTCAGTCAAATACAGTGAGTCAAATACAGTCAATAAAATATAGTCAGTCCAATACAGTGAGTCAAATACAGTGAGTCAAATACAGTCAATCAAATACAGTCAGACTGCATAGAGACAGAATAGAAAACACCTTATGGGTCAAAAACAGCATGATGCATTATTTATCAATTCTACTCTGATCTGTTGTTGACCAGGTTAAAGACTAGAGGAAACCAGGTTAAAGACTAAAGTTATCCAGGTTAAAGACTAGATCAACCAGGTTAAAGACTAAATGTAACCAGGTTAAATATAATAACTGACCAGGCTTCCAACTTTGGAACGACTTGTCTGAGTTCAGGCTGGCAGAGTCAGATTAATCTTTGAAATCAATTCTTTAAACTTAAACATTAGGCCTTTTTATCAACTCATATTTATTTGATCCTTGTCTGTTATTTATTTATTGATTTATGCGTTTTGTTTTACTGGAATCAAAGTTAGAAAAACCTGCACATCATCCTTACACTATCGTTTTCTAACTCATTGTTCTTTCTGTTTTATTTGTCATTGTTCATTTTTTATTTTTCTTGTGTGAGTGAAGTAACTGAAAATGATATATAAATAATTATCATTATTTCATTATCATTATTATTCTAGTCCATTCAAAATTATCCCAAGGGACAAACCAACATCATAAGTATATATAACAGTAAAACAGATTTAGACAAACCAACATCTTGTCAAAAAACAAAACCCAGCAACATTTAATGCAGGAGGCCAACATCAAACCAGAGCATCTATTCATCTATCCAACGTCGCCTCGGTAGGTGGATGTCTGCGTATGCTGTCAGAAACGTTGCAGCAATACTGTGATTAAACTTTTTATTATTTTATTCTTAGTTTTTATTTGTATCCAGGTCCTCTGTTGCTTGGTAAAACACCAAATCAATCTGGTTTGGTAAAATCAATTTTCGACTTTACTTGGTACTGAAGGATTTGGAAGAAGAGCATACCTGCACTGGTGCCATTGTTGGCGATAAAGCTGGCCATGTCCACAGGCTTGCTGTCGATGGTCAGGTCTTTCATGCAGCCCACAAAGTCTCGGTTTTTGACGGGGAAATCCTCCGGCAGGTTGGGAACACCGCCAAGGAGCAGCGGTCCGGTCAGGTCCAATGACCTGGAAGACATTTTCACAAACTAGACTTACAATGAGTGAGCAGGTAGGGCTTCAGGGACGCTGGCTGTTAACGATCAAAACTCAAAGTCTGATGTATATCAAAGTCTGATGTACACCGATCAGCCATAACATTAGAACCATCTGCCTAATATTGTGTAGGTCCCCCTTCTGCCACCAAAACAGCTCTGACCCATCAAGGCCATCAACCCATCAACCCATCAAGGCCTCTGAAGGTATCCTGTGATATCTGGCACCAAGACATTAGCAGCAAATCCTTTAAGTCCTGTAAGTTGTGAGGTGGGGCCTCCATGGATCGGACTTCCAGCACATCCCACAGATGCTCAATCGGATTGAGATCTGGGGAATTTGGAGGCCGAGTCAACACTTTGAACTCTTTGTTATGTTCCTTGTTATGTACAATTCCTGAACAATTGTTGCAGTGTGGCATGGCGCATTATCCTGTTGAAAGAGGCCACTGCCATTATGGAATACCGCCGCCATGAAGGCGTGTACTTGGTCTGCAACAATGTTTAGGTAGGTGGTACGTGTCAAAGTAACATCCACATGAATGCCAGGACCCAAGGTTTCCCAGCAGAACATTGCCCAGAGCATCACACTGCCTCTGCCGGCTTGCCTTCTTCCCATAGTGCATCTCTTCCCCAGGTAAACGACACACACGCACCCGGCCGTCCCCATGATGTAAAATAAAACGTAATTTATCAGACCTTCTTCGACTGCTCCATGGTCCAGTTCTGACGCCAACATACCCATTGTAGGCGCTTTGGCGGTGGACAGGGGTCAGCATGGGCACTCTGACCGGTCTGTGGCTACGCAGCCCCAGACACAGCAAGCTGCGATGCACTGTATGGTCTGACACCTTTCTAGACTACAGTAGTAGTCTTTTGTGGGATCGGACCAGGCAGGCTAGCCTTTGCTCCCCATGTGCATCAATGAGCCTTGGGCGCCCCTGACCCTGTCGGTTGTCCTTCCTTGGACCACTTTTGGTAGGTACTAACTACTGCATACCGGGAACACCCCACAAGACCTGCCGTTTGGGGATGCTCTGACCCAGTCATCTAGCCATCATAATTTGGCCCTTGTCAAAGTCGCTCAGATCCTTACACTTGCCCATTTTTCCTACTTCCAACACATCAACTTCAAGAACTGACTGTTCACTTGCTTCCCAATATATCCCACCCCTTGACAGGTGCCATTGTAACAAGATAATCAATGTTATTCACTTCACCTGTGGTTTTATTGTTGTGGCTGATCGGTATATATATCTAAGTCCGATAACTATTTCCTGTTTGGACCCCCATAAATATAATATGATATGATATGATATGATATGATATGATATGATATGATATGATATAAGTGGGCGTAGGGGGTAAATCCAGTAAACAGCTTTCTTTGTGCAGTCGTGTGTTTTCCTAATGCCCCAGATGGAGTGCAGCATTTGAATATGAATAGGAAACGAGGTCAGATATGTGAGATTTACATAAGAATAGACAAAGACTGGGCTGAAGGAGTGTGTATGAACAACAAGCTGCCAGGGGGGGTCTAATATAGAGATACTACATACAACAAGCTGCAGGGGGGTGGTCTTATATAGAGATACTACATACAACAAGCTGCGGGGGGGGGGGGGGTCTTATATTTACTTACTTACTTACATACACTCCACCATGAACAAATACAAAACACACACACACACAACTCACTTCTTCTGTCCTGTCTGTGTGCCCTGGGCTGCACAAGAATAGTTCCCGATCTGGCTGCCAAAGCGAATCGCCATGGCAACATCACAGTCATCGATGGCAACCACCGCCACCTTTTCTCCGGAGGGACCGTGGGGGATGCCACGGCGACCGATGTTGGGCTGGAAAAAGGCCAAGAGAGATGAACGTCAGGAGCACAAAAGCATTCAGAGAAGAAGAGGAAGTGGAAGTTTCCATCTGAGTCTGAATCAGCCTCCAACCCGACTCCAACCCCAGTTCCGTCGCCTCCCATTTACTGCAATGGGAGAGTGGAAGTTAAGAGAGAAATAATGAAAATTTCCAACTTTAACACTTTTTACATTTACATCAAGAGTCGGATTCTGCTACCTACCCTAGTTAGGAAACCCTTCTCTTCTTTCCCTGATATTGAAAGCATTGGGAAACTAAAAGATGAGGAGGAGTCCAACTTCAGTCTCAATTTGCTACCTCAAGTAACTCCCCTTTCCGGCCTTTTACTGACATACTGTAGAAAGCATTGAGAATGAAAGAAAACATGAGCTTCCCTTTCTAAGTGGAACACCATGTTTGTTTGGGTGCAGAGTTGATGAGCTGCTCAGTGAAACCGAGCTGTGTTCACACTGAGACCTAATTGGATTACGGCAGCAGGATGCTGTTCAGAGACACTGACAGGACAGGCGGCATCTAAATGCCCCCGCCTCCCCAGGGACTTCACCTTCCACAGGGTGTCAACTATCTGCAGCCGACCTGGACACCATCAATGACCTGGACACCGCCAAAGACCTGGACACCATCAATGACCTGGACACCGCCAACAAACTGGACACCACCAAAGACCTGGACACCGTCAATGAGCTGGACACCGCCAACAAACTGGACACCGTCAATGACCTGGACACTGCTAATGACCTGGACACCACCAACAAACTGGACACCATCAATGACCTGGACACCCCCCAATGACCTGGACACCGTCAATGACCTGTACACCACCAACAAACTGGACACCATCAATGACCTGGACACTGCTAATGACCTGGACACCACCAACAAATTGGACACCACCAACAAACTGGACACCATCAATGACCTGGACACTGCTAATGACCTGGACACCACCAACAAATTGGACACCACCAAAGACCTGGACACCGGCAATGACCTGGACACCACCAAAGACCTGGACGCTGCCAATAACCTTGACACCGCCAGTACAATAACTGGACAACAGACTATCACAGGACCCAACCCAACTAGATTAATGTAAAAACCTTTTCTTAACTGAACTCATCTTACAGTTTTTTAAAATGGGATGTTTAGTCAGTAGGTAAACCACCACATCAACAGTCTTGTCATTTGAAGTACCTTTACATAATGAAGCATCCTTACATTCCAGCTTGTCTGTCAGCTTGTGTATCTTACTGTCATGTCACTGTACTGTATGCTTGCAAGCCTAGCAGTATCAATGACCTGGTGTGGACCCGCATCTGCACTACCTCCGCCTCAGGACATACATGTTCTCCTATTGTCCAACAGCTTGTTTCAAAGCTATACTTTACAGTCAAGACCAGGGCCAAGAGAAAGTATCTGTCAGTCTGAGAAAAGAGCGACAGCCTATAGTATTCCTTTTACATTTGTTCTGTGGTGTCGATTTCTCCTAAAACAAATGATGAGAATGTTCCCTTTCAAAGTAAAACCATCTGAGAGTTTAGGTGAAGGCAAAAGACACAGACAAGCTTCTTACTGGATGCACCAACTATAGAGCCAAATGTTAAACCACATAATGTCATATACACAAAACCCAACTATATGCTTTATGTTTATGTTTGAATAGACATTTTCCAAAATGCTATATATCCGTAAGGGAATAGGCAACAGGCATAGGCATACAGTTTCACCAGTACATCCAGTAAGCAGCTGGGTGTGGAGGGCCCTTACTTAAGGGCACATAAACAGTAATTGGTGCAGTAGGGTAGAGTGACATCAGTTCATTGTCCTGACTGAGGTTTTCCCTGCCGGTCGAGAGGTAACTGTGTGAAAACTGAATTTTAATACCCATAATTTCTTCTCAGGCCAGTGAATACATAACAGATACCTTACACACACCATACAACATACATAAGACCACAGGCAACAGCCTAAGAAAACATAACACTAAAAATTATCAGGTAGTCAGCTAAAAGCAATACTCAACAGTCATAGGTTTTGCATGGCAATTCAGCAGTTCTATTCCCCATGGAGAGTTTTTACACATGCCTAGTGCAGCTTTAACCTTTAGGCTGCTGCCTAACCTTCTGACACCGCTGAGCACCGGCTGGCAGGAAGATTTCTTTCTACCTGAGTCTTGTCTGTCAGACAACTGTATTGATTACACTGATGGCTACCAACATAAATCCCATCACTGTGATTAATGTCGAAAGTGGAACCACTGAACAATATGATGTCATGTGGCACTCTGAGACAACTCTCTTTTGAAACATGTGAGCTAACTCCTCACGTTACATTTGGGACGGGCCTGCAGCCATTCCTGGGACAGATAGACCTTGTGTTGTTTGGAGATGCAGAAATATGTCACCAAGATAAATGCATTATACACCAGCCTCCAAGCTCCTTCTGAAACCCGACCACAGCATCACAGAATCAGCAGTCACCATTTGACTAGCGACAGTTGGAATGCTATTCAGTGGGACTATTATTATTAGTGGCAGTAGTAGTATTAGTATTAATTTTAGTATTAAAATTAAACTGCTGTCCAGTCCTTTGATGCCTAGCTAGCTGTGCAGCTGTGTTGCTGTAGTTCTACAGTCCTGAATAACCAGGAAACCACATCATTCATAAATTTGTTGTTTGTGTTAGTATTAGTATTCAAATTCATATCCTCAGTATTAGTATTAGTATATTTCCACATGCAGCATCTCTGTGGCAGGTCAGTCTCTTCCTATGGAGGAAACAGCAGGTTGTGAGTATTTTCCTACATTCCATAAATGTTTTCCATCTTCCTGTATCTGAGCAGAAACACACAACAGCCTGAAAAACAAAAAATCAGCAAATCAGCAGATCAGCAATTCTGGAGCCATATGCTTCCATATGACACCAGGAAGAAGTTGGTGTAGGCCCACTACTAATATTTTTCTCCACTAACATTTTAAGTTGCTCTGGATAAGAGCAACTGCTAAAATCCCTAAAATGGAAATACTATGGGCGATGGCGGCGTTTTTGTCGGACCACAGGGTTTTTTATGTCTTGGTGACTCGCAAACTTGAGGGGACGAGAAGATCAGTAGGGGGCGTGTCAGTGACAATCAGTAGGGGGTGTGTGCTGATCAGTAGGGGGCGTGTCAGTGATGACCAGTAGGGGGCGTGTCAGTGACTATTACAATTTTACTAACATGCTACATGTAATAGTGATACTGCCCCATTTCCAGTAACATGCTAAATATAACTCAGTGAAATGTCAACCTGCCACAAAGGAGATTGGATTTGACCAGGTTGTACTTCACAATAGGATTTCTATCCTTCATTTAACATATAGTGAACATAAAACACACGTATGTACAGAACAGCAGAATACATACAAGAACAGATATGGAGCAGAAGTCAGTGCAGGATCCCTCCTATTCTAAATTACAATGTTAAAACATGTTTGAACAACTCTGAAGATCAACTTATGTATTTCCACTCTTAATAAAGTGAAGCCTTGTGATTTATAAGAGTATTTATTGTGTTTATTTAACGTGGATGGGGATCTGAAAAATGTTCACCAAATCAGCCATTATAGATTAGTGTAACCGCAACCACATGGTTAGTGCATGGTTAGTTCAAGTTGCCTGTGTGGTTTCTGATGGGGTAAATATTAAACTAGGTTATGGGGTACATGTGTGATGGCTGGCACTGTGGTGGGACCCCAAGCTGCTTTATTGTCCCCTCAAAGAATACAACAGCATGGGGGTGGACAGGGTCTTTGTGTGTCCATGGGGGGGGGGTTGGGGGGTATGAATGAAGGAGTGGAGATAAAGTCTGTAGAATAAGGTGGAAACTGAGAAGAGGAGGAGAGAGGTAAAATAATATTAAACATTTCATAAAAAAGGGACGACTTTAATCTGAATACACTACAAGAATGTCACTATAAGCAGTAGTTTATGCAGTAGCTGTCCTTGCTAATCAACCAGCTGGTGTTATATCATATCAGGGTCCCATGAAACAACCAGAAGGTCCCATGAAGCTCTGCTGTCCTCCCAGCAGCATCAGGAGCCACTGTGACCTACATCAGAAGACCACTTCCTGTTTTACTTACAGGCTGGATCAACAACACTGAGTGAGATCTGTTCCCTCAGCAACAGAAAACAACTGAACTTTAAAACCTCTAAACTGGGGGGTGGGGGGCGGGGCTGTCCCATTTCAGTGACCTTTGACCTCCTCAATTGTTGACCAGAGGCTAGAAAGACTCTTGTCTTTGTTAAAGACATCCTAATCCAACAACTGTCCTAATTATGGCTGATGAGGATGGGTGGTGTGTGTGTGTGTGCGTGTGTGTGTGTCAGAAAACAGACAGACAGGAGACAGACAGACAGATAGAAGACAGACAGACAGACAGACAGACAGACCTTGTTGTAGTAGTGCAGCTGGACGCTGTGCCACCGGCCGTCGCTGACCCCCCCCCTGGATGAAGGGGGACACAGTGGTTTTGGACTCTCCTGCAGGACAGAGGAGAAGGACAGTGGGTTTGACTGTCCAGAGCAGGGAGGAGGGACGTGGGGATCAAACCTGTGACCCTCCAGTTACAGGACAGTGTCTAGCCTTCCACTTCTCCAGAAGATCCACTTGTGATCCCAGGTCTGGTTTCATTCATCTCAGCTTACAGCAGCTCTGGGATCAGTATTGCTCAGGGGCACTTCAACAGGAATCTGGAATCGACTGTGTGAGCGCTTGGTTACGGTAGGTTTAAACGTAAATCATGCATTTTTGGCTGCTTTGGTATTGACTTGGTAAAGTTACATAGTTTTACTGAGTTAACATAGCTAGCTAGAAGCGGATGGATGCAGCCATTCTCCAAGCATGGTTTTTCCTGCAGTTTTTCAGAAGGTTGTAGAGGACTGGGAACCCGGAGCTGGTAGGGACTCAAGGACACTTCAGGGGGTACTGTGGCTGCATTTGACCTCTAAAGGTCCTTTAATATCCAGGGAAGAGTACTTGGTTTGCAGTTAATGATTATTTATTCTAGCAGGAATTCCCTCCCAGACCCAACAGACTGTAACACACTGCTGGTCCTCCTCCTGTTCCCAGGTATCTGAGCTGCTGACCTCTGACCCCTCCTCCAGACCATAATTCAACTCCCTAATGAGATTTTACATTCCACACACAAGAGCTGGTCTGTGAGGACAAAGCCACAGTGAAGCATCTCATACAGTAGAGACAGTAGAGAACACTAAGAAATGAAGATATTATTATTGTTATTATTGTTATTATTATTATTATTATCACTAATAACAAAATAGTATTATTATCATTATTATCTTTATTATTATTATTATTATTATTGTTAATAATAATAATAATAATAATAATAATAATAATAATAATAAATATATTATTATTGTTATTATTATTATTATTCCCTACGAAGCCAGACAGCAGTAAATACGAGTAGTGAAACAAAAAAAATAAAAATAGCTTTACAGTATCACTGGTACAGATGGGAATACTGTATACACTACTTTACAGTAGTGTACTACTACCATTACTATTACTACTACTACTACTACTACTACTACTACTACTAATAATAATAATAATAATAATAATAGCATAGCGAGAGCATGAACCAGTTCCTGGGTCAGATGCCAGGTGAGGCTGCTGACCTGCTGAGAAGGTGAGCTGTACTTGCTCCTCGATGATCTCGACAGCGATGAAGTCGTGTTTCTCGTTGAACCTGCCGTTGTACAGCAGCAGGGCGTTCCTCTCTCTGGTGGCAAACCTGGGAAGAAAGGAAGAAAGGTCCATGAATGATTCTTCACTTTATTTAGTTTTCAAATGTAGTATGACTTATGGTGGAATAATGTTCTTCATGGTGTTTTCAAATAAGTGAAACTGAATGAGTGTGAAGACTAAGTCCTCACAATCATGAACCCTGATTGGCCGACAACAGTTCCTCCAATTCAAAGTGGAGAGTGGTTCCACTAAGGTCCAACGTTAGAGAACTTTAATGACAGGAAGAGAGAGAGAAAATAGAAAATGGAGGAAAATAATGGACTGAGGAAGTCAGGAGAGATAGAGGATGACAGCATCACTACCCGGGGGACTTGAACCCACGTCAATTAGGGGGAAATGGCACTGAGCGATACGCGGACTTAGCCAAGAGTTCAGATGGCATCTGGTACGAGGGCAGCTCACCAGGAAACCAGGACCGACCAAACAAAATACCTGCAGAGCTCAACGCATCACTTGCTGAGTTCTTTTTTCTTTTGGTTTTCCAGGGAATGTGAGGTTGATAATAAGCACACAGACTAACCCGTCATCTACCAAAACCTAAAGATGGAACCAGGTTTCAGCAGATCCACTCCTGCATTCAAACTAAATTTACCTGCTAAACGTTGATGTTGACATTTGTTGTACATTTTCCTTTCCATTCATCTGCTGCTACTATCCAGAAGTCCTAGACTGACATACAAGCACCCAACAGTAAGGAGGTCAAGGGTCAAAGCCACAGCACCCAGACAATAACAATAATCAATAATTAGATTAGTCCCTAGAATAACCATGCAACAAGCTAGAGAAGCGTCAGGTAAAGAAATAGCAGGTAGCTAAGAGGGGGTTTGCATGTTGTGTAATTGCAGGGGATGGAGGCTGATTCCCGCATCCTGTGGGTGGTCAGGTGGGGGAGAGGCCTGTTTCTCTTGCTGAGTCAACAGTCGTTCGATAAAAAGTGGGTGTCACACACACGGCGGTCTGCCTCGACATGCCTGGCTGACGGGACAAAGGCCTCTAACTAGCTGGGGTGTTTTACTATGGATACCACATTCCAGAGTGACTATATCTGAAGTATGATGTCATTTCTGATCTTATCGTTTGGGTGTGAACAGATAAGTAACCCTTAGCATCAGATATTAGATGAACTGGAGCAGAGCAGGAACAGACATGGGGTGTTTCTGGGTATTCTCACATGATACAAGCAGGTTCCCTATAATTCACTATAATTCACTCTGTAGAAGTAAGTAATGATTTAGGTGAAGTCATGCTATCCTTCTAGAAAGGCAACAGATTGAATCACACATGTTTTTTCTTCCTCGCCTCCCTGCAGTGCAAAGCCGCCGGGCCAGTTTGAGGCTCAGCGCCTTGCTCAAGGGCACTTTGGTGTTGAGACATATATCGTATATGTAATATCGCTAGAGTCAGCAGCACCACCCTCACATATCAACAACCTGTCGACTACCAGTCATCTAAGCTCTTTATTTGCACCATAGAGACAGACGACTAATACATGTACGTCCATTTGGGTGGTAGATATCTAAATGATCGTGGTCCTCACCAGTTCTCGTGGTCCAGAGTACTTCTGCTTTTCTAGTCCAAGTAGTTTTCATCTAGCTGTTGAAGCAGACTGGTTTAGACCTGGACACCAGGTCAATGCAGTTAACTAGCTGGTAGGATAGAAACCAGCAGGACAGGAGCCTGAGGATCACGTTGAGGACCACTGGTGTAGGGTTCTGGTTAGCGCTTACCTGATTGAAACCGTGAAGTGGAATCTCTGCCGTAGACCTCTGAAGGTGATGAAGGACTGGCCTGGGAAGCTGCGGGTGGTCATCCCACAGTAGGGCTTCTGGTACTCCCCTGGGGGGCAGTGGCACATGAAGCCCCCCACCAGCAGGTCAACACACTTCGCCCCGTTCTTACAAACCCCCGGGACGCAGCGGCCAGAGCGGGAGTTCACTTCACAGCGCTCTCCTGGATAGGTAGAATGACATCAGGGGTTTAGATGATGCTCTTTTCCAGTCAGACCTGCAGGTAGGGATTCAGCGCCTCGCTCAAGGACACTCAGCAACACGTGGCTGTTTCTGGGATTGAACCTGTGACCTTTTGGTTATACAATGGTCTCTCTAACCACAAAGCCAATTAAGCTAATCAATAGTGATGTAGAATGAGTGAGCAGATGGGGGGACGTTAGCACCTTGCTCAAAAACACTTGGACAGGATATGTGGCAACTGACTGACACATTGAGCATCAAACCTATGACCTTTTGGTTACAGGACATGCATTAAATCAATCTGCCTGTAAGTGATCATCTCTTTTCCTACCACTCTCTTAAAACGTCACATTATCTACATGCAAGAACAATATCAAAAAATAATCTCACAGCAATCACAGTATTATTGCTAATCATATGTATTAATACGGATTGTGTCCTCATTGGAGCTCATGTGCCTCCATTGACTCTGAGCGTAGACCATAGAAATGAATGGACACAGCGAACGGACGCTAAGCGAAATCACCTTGTTTGTTTGCAGTGAGGTGTGCTCAGTGATTTTCACGTTTCATGGTCGTCATTTTGCTGACCACTGCCCATACAGTCTGTTGACTAATAGCATGTATACATGTAAAAATTAAAATCAAACTCTAATTCACCAGATTGTATTAAACTCACCATCATGTGGTGGTAATGTTCAAAAACAAATCGTGGTAGTATCATAGGGATTTCAGAATAAAAGATCCCTCTGGGAGTCTGTGTGACAGCCAGTATGGTACATGACTGTACCTTATATAGCCAGGCGAGTCACCAGCCTCTTCCCAAGCCAAGCAACTATTCGCTAGCTTAGTATGCTAGCTTTAAACAAAGTTGTTGTTAGCCAGCAAGCTAACCCCATCCACTGCAAAGGCAATTCTGCATTTATTAGCATATCTGTGAATGTATTTTTCAATCATCTTGCTTTGATGCCAAGATAAAGCCCAACCACCTAACAGGCTGGTTAGCTGGCTGCCTAGCATCTCTACTGCTAGCTTGCTAGCTAATTTAATTCAATTAAACTTAAGACTATGCATACCAACCATTGCAATGACAAAAATGTATGAAATCTAGTTCCTGACCAAGTCCTCTGGTCATCACTTGGACAACTAGAGGACTTTCTACCTCCCAGGAAAGAGACTGCCAGCCCTTCAAGTTTGTCTGAATGAACTCGAGGGAGGGAAGGAGGGCGGAGCCTGAACCCTGCCTCCTTTACACCAGCATGTCAAAACACAGTCGGTTGTGAGTGTGATGCTCAGTGACCCAAACTGACCGGTGGTCTGGGTTGGAACCAAGCAGGTTGTGGCGTACTGACAGCAGGACAATGATGTGTCTGTGGCCACGCCACCGACCTGCTGGTCTGTAAAACATCCGTCACAACTCAACGCCGTATCCATGTTGGAGACATTTTGGTGGTAGATTCATAAGTCACTATTTCAGAAGCACAGATTCATTTTTTAACATTTGTCCATCTTTGGTGCTAAGCACTCATTCAGAACATGTCCTGCCTCGTTACGTGATGAATCAGACACCTGAGCTAAGAAGTTATGACACAACATTTTCATCTGAACATCAGACAGTTAAACATCAGACAAAATCTTGGCAAGATGATTAGATGATTAAAGGTCCATAACACAATAAGACTCTCCATTGGAAGAAATGCAAAAAGGAATTTTTTCAGGTGCAGTACCTGCTATTGCAAGGTGACCTTTGACCTTTCAGTCACAGGATGGTCTCTCTAACCTTTAAACCCTATATTCAACAGTGGGAATAGCAGAAACACTGGTATGTAATCTAGTTCTGAGATTTGTGCAGAGTTCATTTGGTACCGTGAGGATTAAGACATAATCCAGCTAGCTAAAATTAATCTTGAAATCACTCTTGGGCTTTTGGACTTTCAATGTTACAGAAAGAAAGGATGAAATTAAACACAAGAAACAGAGAGAGACACGTTTCCCATACTGCATGCTGCAACCCTTACAATGCCATGCATTCCAAAGAGACTGGGAAGCCATTACATCCTGTGCATGCAGTGTCTAATGTCGTAAATTACCACGACAAGATCTGGATGAGGAGAACACCTAGTGATTTCACATAGCACAGAATTCCAGGGTTAAAGACCTGCGACTGGAAGATGGATAATCTCCGATTCGGACAGAATTAGGAGGGATCTTTTTTCCTTAAAGTGTTGGAAACCTGAGAAAGGGACTGTCAGTTTAGCCTTCAACACCTTCTGTTATGATTTGAGTTTCCTGAGCAACACAAAGAGCCTTCAAAGGCCACAGGGCCACGGGTGTGATGAGGTAATAGTCCTGTCAGGAATCCTGCCTCCGCCTCCAGGCCTCGACTTTAATGAGGCTAGAAGGATCAAGTACTGGTTAGAGATGATTGGGCTTCATGCCAAAACACAAGACTCCCATTGCGGAAAACACCTGATTTTCATTGTTCAATATTTGAATTAAATAAATGATTGTTCTCTTGAACGTTACTACTTTGTAAGCAATCATCAGAGTAGGTGTTTTTAAAGTGGTGTATATTTCATTTTGGAGCCAAACTCTTCTGCTCCGTATGAAGTATAAGCAGTGAGATATCCATCAAAACAAATTAAGTCCTTCTAGGTCTACAGGGACCACTTCGAAGCAAGGAGGGGTCAAGTGGTGTTATACAAAACTGAAGAGGGATGTTAAGTGTGGCATGAACATAAATATAATAGAAGGAATAATAGAGGAATAGAGGAATAAAGAGACAGAGAGAGAAGATAGAAGGATCAGTATCCTATATTGCTTATCTATATATTATTATTATATAGGTAAAGATTATATATTATTATTATCTATATATTGAGTATCTGTCTATCTATCTGCTTATATAGTCCTCCATCCACTCACCGGTGAAGTTCTCCGGACACTCACAACTGTACCCTCCTTCCCTGCTAAGGCACTTTGCGTTGTTGTGGCAAGGTGAGGAGTAGCACAGATCAATCTCTGTTTCACAGTAGTCGCCGGTGAAGCCCGCCGGGCAGCGGCACCTCAGCCCGGCCACGGGGTGGATGGGCCTGAACAGCACCGTGTCCGACGCCACGAACGGCGCCGTGCTGTCGAACCTCAGCACTGACACGCACTTCATGTAATTCTCACAAGGCTCTCGAAGGCAGATGTTGTCGTCGAAGGGAAGCACACGCTGGTTGGACACGAGGGCGAGCAGCGTCCGGTTCAGGTAAATCTGCTCCTGCAGAGCCTCGGACGGGAAAAAAGCGCTTAGCGGCGCTGGAGGGGTCTCCGAAACCTTGCGGCTCGTTGGGGTTCGGTGACCCGGGGGGCTGCAGGGCCGAGAAAGTGACGTTGAGGATGCTTCCCTTAACATGAGTGTCGTTCTGGATGTTGAAGACAAAGACGCCGTCGCGGCTGGTGGAGAGGATGGCGGCCACGCTGTCCATGAAGAGGGAAAGCAACGGGGACAGAAAGCGCTCCTGCGACATATTTTCCAGGCGGACCGTGATGCTGTTGGTCAGCATATCGTCAGTGATGATGGTGACTCGCAAGGTGCAGAGAGCCGTGACGTGGTGAACGCCGTCTGGGAACGGAAGATGCAAACACAAACCATTTACCTATTAGTTTAGCATATCTACTTGTAACTAATACCAACACATCCACAGACAGTTTACAGTTTATTTTAGTTTAGTATTTCATATTTTTATTTTATTATTTTAGTTTACTGTAACCCAGAATTACTTACAGTGATGCAATAGAAGAATAAGCTTCAATTCTTATATCACCAAAAATTATAAGGAACCAAAAAGCAGGAATGCAGGTCAAGGCCTTAATGAAGTACTTACCTACCCTTAGTGCCTTTACTAGATTATAGAAGAAATAGTGCCAGGAAAAGTAGGGTCAGTAGGGTCAGTAGGGTCAATAGGGTCAATAGGGTGAGTAGGGTCGGAAGAGTCAGTGGGGTCAGTGGGGTCAATGGGGTCAAAGCCACAGGGTTGTGATATCAGAAGTATTGCTGTGAATGAACAGTACAGGGTCAAAGTCACAGTGCCTTAATGGTAAAAGGGTAAGGGGTCATGGTTGAGATGGGTGAGTCCCCCCCACCCCACCCAGTCTACTATATTTGCCAGACAATCAGGCCAAGGTTTCCACTCTGTTGCTCTGTCATGTCACATACTGTCAACTGGGCGAGACACAACAACACGCCACTAATAGACAGAAACACTGAGGAACCAGAGCTGACCAGGGGTTCTCTGGGTCGGGTCAATGACTTTTCATACATTCCTAAATGTTCCTTCTAAAAGTTCTTTACAGCACCATGAAGACTATGGTATTGGTAGTGTGGTATAGTATGGTATAGAGTGTATACATGCATATATAGACACACACACACACACACACACACACACACACACACACACACACACACACACACACACACACACACACACACACACACACACACACACACACACACACACACACACACACACACACACACACACACAAAGGCTGAGCCTCCAGTAGCAGCTGGTCATACAGATAAAGGATCTGGAACAAAAGAGCTTTTCTGTGCTCATGTCTTTGACATTCACCATAATTACACCAAGCGTGAACTTGGCGAAGTCTTCAGTCAAACTAAGAGACGACCATTCGTCCTCAAGCTTTCTGTTCCTCACAGCTGGGCAGTTCTTCTCTGTACTTACATGTAGCTTTGTGTCTAAAACATCCTCGTCTTTAAAACTCATGAAAATCACTGTAACAACTGAAAACTATCACGTAGTTACAGGAGCGCTGGGGTCCTTCACTTTATTATAAGGTATATTAGCATGATTTGGTGCGTTTAGTCCTCACCAGTTTTCCTCTCCAGTTTCTTCAGATAATTCCACATCATTTTGTGGAAAAACATTTCAGATAATGCAACAGTGTCCAAATCCAGACACTCTTTTCTATAAAATTAGATTTTTAGCTTCTCAAATACGTAGGTTATGACTTTAGGTAACTTGCCAATTGGCAGGAAACTCTATATCTATATTTAGCCAGTGTTATACTAATTGGAAAGCAGCTTGTTAGCATAACTAGCATTGATCACTAAAAGAAAATTGATCAGCAAGCTAGCTTATAAGTACCAATTTCTGTTTTCACTCTTTGTTTAACTTTTACTCAAATGTGCAGTAATTCAGGTTTTCATGCCTCAGGCCACAAAATGGCCATGATGTAGCAGGAGGTGGTGGTCAATACCAATACTTACAAAACTAAGCTAGCAGGCATGTGAAGGTTTCTCAGAATTGGAGTAACTGAGAGTAACTGGAACAGGTGAACTAACCTTAACAAACCCTAACCTAGTTCATTTATCTAACTGTCAGTAGGCCCTTTAACCAGCCCTTTAACCATACAATCTAGTCAGTTCCCATCATTGAGACAGGCCAAAGGTCAGCGGGTCCGAGTGCATCACACCCCAAGTTGTCAGTCGTCTTTGTGAGGGTTAAAGATGTCAGCTAGAGCTCACTCTAAATATTTCAGACGTTTAGGTGATGCTTCTTTCCAGAGCATTTAGTATTCTGATTAAAGTGGAAATCTGTGAGCTTGTTTTTTATTTTCTCTCCATCTTTGGTGCTAGGTGCTCATTGTCTTGGTGTTTCTGTACTACACTTCCCAGAGATCACTTTCTGTAGGTGGCGCTCTTTTCTTTGTCTTTTCAGCCACGGTGGCTATCGCTGCTCACCCTAACTACCCAGTTCTTCTTCTGTTGAAACGTAAAACGCATCACTTCCTGTCTGCAGAGGGTTTCTCCCACGAAAGACCTACCTGACACCGGGTGTTTAGAACAGCAGATGGAGAAGCTTCATGACCTGATAGAGGTTGATCACTGTTGACTCACATAGACTGAATCTGTGACCTTTACGTTACGGGACGGTCTCTGCAGACCTCCCTGCCACCCTAAGGACCTCTGTGATTTGTCAGAGGAGGCCCACCAACATCTAGAGCCTCAAACTCTCCCCACCGAGACCATTGCTGGTGTCTGACCTGAATAGTGTCTTGCTGCTTGGCGGCTGTCCAGTGTCCTGCCACAGCACAATGAATTGTGGGAAGGAGAGCAGTCACTGTGCCAGTCTGTCTTCCTTCCCAGCATGAACACTGGGCCCAGAGCAGCGCTATGTGGGCCTTTTCCCAGCCTGTCAAACACACAACTGTCAACTTTTCTTCCAAAACAAGCTGAATGGCATGACCGTAAATGAAGGGGAAGCCCAGGTCTTTGAGCTGGCTGAGGCACTGACAGGGCTGTTGGATGGTGTTGATGTGAAGATGTTTCCTTTGCAATAAGACTCATTTAGTGTTATTAATGGATTATCAGACAGAAGCTAACTACCAGGCACACATCCAGTGTCTGTCTGCACTCAAGAGATTATGTGGAAAGCAACCTGTAACTTCATGAGGGGTTTCACACCTTGAATACAGTCAAGGGGAGCTCAAGGTTCAGCTACACTTTAGACATTCAGCAGGATCTGAGTCATTACTGTCTATCAGCACTGTCTGTCTGTCTGTCTGAAATCCTACTTGGTACATTTGTATGTAGACACTACATTTTCACTTAGAGATATAGTCAGATTGAGTTATAATATAGTGAAAGAAGGAAAAAGCAGGAAAACAGTAATATCCCATATAGGAATGGGAGCTGCACCCTTTGTCAAGTGTCCATTGGATGATTAAAGCCCTCAGCTGTAAAAATGTCCCTACTAGAGACCATGTAGACCCAGGAGCTCAGCTGAACTGATGTGAGGGATCTGGATCTGTGAGATCCTTCAGGGAAAATCATCAGATCAGCGAGGGACGAGAAGATGACCCAACAAGAAAAAAAAAAAGCTCTCGTATGGCACATATTCTTTTTATTTTATTGTAATTATTATTTTTATTATTTCTTATAATATCTTTTCCTGTATTTTAGTGTGAATTTTTCTATTTTATATTGTATTCTTGACCTTTGCCTTCTACAGTACTTGCTTTTATTCTTATTTTTTATTCTTCTCTTGCTATGTTTATTGTTATGCACCAAACACCAAGTCAAATTCCTTGCATGTGAAAACTTTCTTGTTAATAAAACTGTTTCTGATTCTGATTCTGATTCTGAAAACTCCTTTCCTCTCCTACCCGCCTACTGATGTTCAACAGGGTTGGTGGTTCTGATCAGCAGTGAGGATGCTGAGCTGGAACATGGGCTGGCTCATAGTGAGTGTGCTATTTAACTATATAAGCATTCAACAAGACTAAACAGTAAGTTTAAACAATATTGCTTTTGATACCGCGATATGTGGTTTGTACACGGAGGCAAGAAATATTCAGACGCTATGGAATGGAGACATACCATTACAACAAATGACTGGGTTCACTTTTTAATTTGACAGTTAGGCATCGGAGCATGTAAATCAATCATAAGAGTGTTATTCTGAAAAGACATGCCACTGACAAATGACGATATATTTGGGAATTTCCAAGAAACTGCACAGCAAAAATGTGGGACTTCCAGAGTCAGCAATTTATTCCTCAGCTGTGAATCTGCTGCTGCTAAAATGACAATAATTATGACCGAGTCTGGAGTGAGAAGAATGTGCTGGAGAGACAAATGGTCTGACTTTTATTACGACTTCATATTCCTGAGATATATAAATTTAAATAAATAGCAATTAATGAGGCCACATTTTGAAATCTAAAAGTTTCTATTCAGATGCCTTGGAATGGAAAGCCTTTCTTTCTCATACAATGTGTGTTGGATTTGAGGAATCTGGGGGTTAGAGGCTTAGTTCTGCCCTTTTGGCCTCTGTGTATTTGTGTAATCTTAGAGAAAATACCTTAACAGGGATCTGTCTGCCTCCGATTTCAACAATTCCTCTCCGTAACCCGCAGCAACCTTTATACCATGTGGAAATAAAAGCCCTCTCCGCTGAGTGGGCAGCAATACCCCGAGCTTATGACCAACTCTGAATGTGAACAATGGCAGAAACACAACTGAGATGGCATCTGATATCTGCTCATTACCAACCACTTCCCAGGAAATGTGTGTGTCTCTCTATGTGAAAGTGTGCGCGCGCGCGTGTGTGTGTGTGTGTGTGTGTGTGTGTGTGTGTGTGTGTGTGTGTGTGTGTGTGTGTGTGTGTGTGTGTGTGTGGTGTGAGGGTGAATCCCTGTTTTGACAGCAGCGTTGGCCTGATCCTTGTCTGAGCCGTGAGCATGAAGAAGAGAAAACAGAAACAAATCCCTTCGTCTTTGAGTCTCTGACACTAACAGCTGAGCTGGCGGCTAGCCCCCCCCACCCCCAATTTTAAGGGGTGTAAGGGGTATCTACCCCCCCGACCCCCATCCTCCCCCTCCACCCCTCCACCCCTCCCTCCTCTCCACTTCTCAGCCACCCCCCCAAAATGAAGGACTAGGCCACGTTGCCATAGTGACGCCCCAGACATGCCAAAGCCTCTCAACCCCCCATCCCCACCACCCCTACCCAACCCCCTGCTCCTCCTGGCTGAACCTCCACACTGTAAGGCCTCTTTTCTTCTTCTCTGGAATAAATTAGCAGCACATGCACGGTGGTGGTGGGCAGCAGTGTGGAGTAGCGGTCCCCCCCAAGCCAGTGCTGGTACTGATATCTCAAGTTGACCATCGGTGTTCCCTGTTTCCCCCAGAATGTTCTTGTCAGGTAGAAAAGCCTCTGAAACAGCATTTAGTCCAGGACAGTAGAATCCAGCTTCCCTCTGAACAGGGAACACGTTTTTGTTTTTTACTGGCAGCTTATTCACAGCACTTCAGTCATTCATTCAGTCGGTAGAGCATGAGACTCTCAGTCTCAGGCTTGTGGGTTCGATCCCCACATAGCGTCAACTATCACCTTTGTAAGTCGCTTTGGATAGAAGCGACCTGCTAAATGACTGTTGTTAATGTCATTTCAGCTCAAGCTCCATCACTTGACTGGCCTATTTCGATATCGGCAAACCCAAATATCAGTCAGATCATTCAACTGCAGTATTCTGATCTCAGAACTGTTCCTAAGCCACCCTGTAGGAAATTTTACAAGTTACTCAATCAATGGAGTGAAATCCTTTCACTTGTTTCCACTGTCCATCAAGTTTAACTCATTAGGCATCACTCTGCTTGTTCATGACGTCACTTGATTGAAGACATTAAAACAAATTGAGCTGCGTGAAATCTCATCACACTGGAAGAGTTTTCCCCTTTAGTTTTGATACAAATCATATAAAAGATTAAATAATGAAAAGATGAAATTGCTAGGAAAGACATGTTATAGTGTGAGAGGTGTGCGAGCAGCAATTAACATATTTTGAAGCCACTGAATGTCTGGCAGCGTGAGACTTAGCCTGTGGCCAACATGCTCAGGCATGGGCTTCAGTTTCCTCAAAACCACATGACACATTATGGACACTTGACACACCAGAGAAGACAAACGGTACAAAGTAATCCTTAGTAATAACTTAGTACAAGTTCTTCTGTTCTACCTCTCTTCCTCCCCTTTCCTGCTCACACCAATAGTCTTTATTTCCATCTTTACTTTGCCCCTGTGCTGCCATATCCACTCTCATATCATGAAATGAGTTCTCATTCTTATGCCCTTTGTTGTTCAGTATTATCATGGATGTTGTGACTGATGAGTTTTGTTAAGTGTTTTATAGACCTTTTACAGGATGCAGTGAACCTTCTGGCGGCCATATTGGAGGTCCTCAGTTGTTACTATTCAACATATTCTCTATTCTATTGTTGTTTAGATGTCAGCTAGTTAACCATAGTATCTGGTCAGCTAACTATCAGCACACTAGCTAACGTATCTAATAGAAGCTAGTGTTAGCAGTCGCTAGTAGTCCCATGTTAACAGTAACTAAATTAGCCTTCTGGCTAGTTAGCTAGCTAACAGTTTGTTCAGGTTAACTGAGCTGACTGAGTGTTTTGGAGTAGAGACTAGGGCTAAAGACAAGACAGTTTACTGAGCCACAGTAACGTACATTTGGAGACAAATCTACCTGATCACACTGATCACTTTTACTGAGAAATACTGGATGGATGTACGGACACACCACCACAACCTGGTTCAGATACTGAACTGTTTCTATTGACACATTATTAATAACAGACTGATGATGGATCAGATGGTTGGTAGGTTGGTGATGAAACTGTAATATTTGATTTATTGGCCCGATATTGGCATTTTATTAACTACCTGCCATGTCCTCCCTGACCACAGCGATATAAAAATGATCTGTAAAACCTGCAATTAAATTTATTTTTACTTTGCACATTTTACAGTTTCCTCACCATTGAACAGGTGAGGTGGGTCGCCCTGCCCTGAAAAGCTGCTAACCCATCTAACAGAATTGGAAGTCATACTTCCATTAGGTTTTAATGGAGAGTTTTAGTGTACCATGATGGTCTAAATGCTGTTTCAGAGGCTTTTCACCCTGACAAGAATACAATTCTGTGGGAAACACTGGATACTGTTATTTTTTGGCATGGTAATGATCAAATATAGACATATTGAATAACGGCACAAAATATCAGCTACCGGCAACTTAAGTCTAAAAGTATCATGTCAGTCAAACCGGATGCCACTCACAACAACATGAACTCAGGGGAGCTCGTTGGTTGCCCCTCGCTCTTTTCTCAAGCCCACAAAAGAGATGAAAGCTCTCAGGCCATGAGGCTGGCAAAGTAGTGGCATTGGGTCGACTCACCACAGAAGCCAGACATGGCAATACTTGTCAACTATTCTGGGCTAAGCGTGGAGATCATTTATTATGGGCAGCAAGGGAAAGGTTGGGCTCCCAGACTTAAGTAAGCCTGGAGAAATTGTAGAATCAGATTATAAGTAGAAACATGAAAGTGTGAAAGTTATGTAACCAAGATATGGTTGTAAGCTGCACCAGAGAGTTGGTGTTTTAACCTTTATTTATCCAGGGAGGGTTTCCTACCGCAGACCTTCCCTGCCAGGGAGCTTCCTGAGGTCCACTTGGCACATACCATGTAACAACATCATCCTGGGTTTGAATCCCAGGCCTTTCTTCTCATGTCATCTCCCTCTCTCTCCTAATCATTCCTGTCTTTACTGTATCTATCAAATAAGGGCAAAAAATGCTAAATAATCCCAGCCAGTTCAGGCTTCAACCTGGCAACCTTCTGGTCCCAAACATGATCTGTGTATGTGAGAGACCTACAGAGACATACATTTGTTGCTAATGAGCAAGAAATACAAATGCTGAAAATCTTCCCAGGTGCCCATTTCAACACAAGTGATAGCAAGTTGCTGCACGAATTTGGCTCCATGTGTGCCAAAACAAGAGGTTTTGATTGATGGGTAATTTCTCTTTCACATCAGATAATCATACCTAATCAATCCACTCTTTCATAAGGAAGATATAAAACACTTTGCTTGGGGCAATGTTTCTGTAAGGAGCCTACCCAGTATATAAGCCTCAAATATTTAAGTGAAATGACTTCAAATATTTTCTAATGTTTTCTTGGCTTTTCAGTTAATTGGGTTTATCTCAGAATGAGGAGGTTTGAGTGATAAACCTTCTTGTCAAGGTGCAAATACATCCACAATCAATCACAATTACAGCACGTCGGCATATGAGTCTAACCCTGAATTATCTGAACTCCTACTCTGGAACAGTCATGCCTAAATATCCGATACATTTAAGTAATAACTGGCATGTTGTATTTACTATACACCGCAGGGATAACTTGAAATGGTCAAGAACATAAAGGAGAAGACTAATACAATCAATGTATTGTTCTTAGTGAAAAGCAGACAACAGATCCCCTAACTAATATAACAAGATTGGCATTATGTGAATGTGAATGTGAACCCTAACCCAAATAGAGAAACAACAAGAGTAATTTTAATAGTTTCTATAGCTTATGACTTAAATCATGAAACTAAAGACTGGAGAGAGTTTGGTCTCAACTTTATCCTGCTGTGCATTTCTGTTGTCGCATTGGCCACAAAAAGAAAAAGAGGCAGGAACTTCCCTTCAGAGGGACAAATGAGGTTCCTATTGCCATGGCAACCATGATGGACATGGACAGGTTTGGTAATGGCTACCCAGTGGGCATCAGGGCAATATGGTGATTTGGGCCTGGTCATCGATCGCCACAGTTATCAACAGTTATCACAGGTCTTACTTTTACAAGACAAAAGCAAGACATAAAAATGCTTTAAGACAGACAGCTGTTAAACCAACTTTACTTACGTCTACAATGACATAAGTAAAGTTCAAAACAGGATCCAACTCAAATGGATGTGTGGGGCGGCAGTAGCCTAAAGGTTAAAGAAATTACTTGTGATTAGAGGGTTGCCAGTTTGAATCCCTGGACTTGCTGGGAAAAGGTGGTCCCTCTTACAGGTAGGAAGGTTCAGGAAGGTTAAAAGTATATCTAGATGTTATGAGGTTCTTACCGGTGACTTTTATCTTCATGGTTGCTTCAAGAGGCCTGTTGTTGTCCAGGTCCCTGCTGAGTTTCAGCTCCCCGGTGCCTTGGTTCAGAATCAGCAGACTCAGCTCGTTGCCCTCCACAAAACTGTAATGCAGCTTATCAGACACGTCTGGGTCCTGAGCCGGCACCTTTCCAATGACACCTGCAGGAAAACTGTTGGACCTGTTGGTGACGTAGTTGTTGAAGATTATCTCAAAATCACGTAGGACGGGGTTGTTGTCATTAACATCCAACAGACGGACGTGAACGACAGCTCGGCTAACTAACGGAGCCGAGGTTGCCTGAACAATGATGGTGTATTCCATTTTGGATTCGTAATCTAAGTCTGTGAGGGTGATGAGGTCCCCGTTAAAAATATCCAACTGGAAGACTTCGGGAACGTTTCCTTCCACTATTTGAAACAGGATTTGTGCGTTAGTTCCCTCGTCAGGATCTGTAGCGGTGATGCGGGCCACGGTGGAACCCACAGGACTGTTTTCTACCACGTACACGTACACCTCGTCTTTCTCAAACACAGGTGCGTTGTCGTTGATGTCCAGGATGGAAACCTGGATGTCCACCGCTGCTTTGAGTGGGGGGACGCCCTTGTCCACAGCAAAAGCCTTGAGGTTGTACAAAGGCACGTTCTCCCTGTCTAGTTTCCTCGCTGTTCTGATAATGCCAGAGTAAGGTTCGATGAAGAAGTCCCCATCTCCATCGTCCCCACCTTGAAAGGTGTAGCTGACTCTACCGTTGGAGCTGGAGTCCCGGTCAGAGGCGGATATGTGGAGGACGCTGGTGTAGACCGGAGCATCTTCAAACACCGTCCCCTGGTATATGTCACGGACAAACCGAGGAGCGTTATCATTAGCATCCATTACAATGATCTCTACATATGTGGTGTCTGATTTCTGAGGAATGCCATTGTCACGGGCAATGATGGCTAGTGTGTAGGAGGCCTGATCCTCATAGTCGATTTCTATCTGTGTAGTTATGGCGCCTGAATCAGGGTTGATTTTGAACTGTGGCACATTGTCTTCCATGATGTAAGTGATGCGTGCGTTCTCTCCTGTGTCTTCATCTGTGGCGCTGATAACAACCACGGTGGAGCCAACTGGGCGGTCCTCGCTGAGCGTCACCTGGTAGTTTGCACTCTGGAACACAGGCCGATGGGTGTTAGCGTCGGTGACGTTGATGTAGACCTGTGCCGTGTCCTGCCGTGTGCCATCTGAGGCGGTTACCGTCAAAACATACTGCCGTTCCTGCTTGTAGTCCAGTGGCAGTGCCAAGGTAATTAACCCTCCGGCACTTTGACTGGTGATGGAGAACCTGTTCCTTGTGTTGCCGCTGGAGATTTGATAGGTCACGACACTGTTGGCGTCGCGGTCAATGGCAGAGAGCATCAGAACGCTGGTTCCAACAGTAGCATCCTCGTTGACCTTTAAGTTATAAAGCTTCTGAGTAAACGTGGGAACGTTATCATTCACATCGAGAATAGTCACGCTGATGCTAGCTGAGGACGACATGGCAGGAACCCCATGATCTACTGCTTCGACGCCAAAGGTGTAAAACTCAGTTGTCTCCCTATCCAGCTCCACACAGACTGTAATCCACCCAGTGCTGTTGTTGATGGTGAAGGGAAAGCCTGGTGCCGTGTCTGTGAGTCTGTACTCCAGATGAGAGTTGTCACCAGAATCGGCATCGATGGCCTGGATGTGGATGACGGAGTAGCCGACGGCCATGTTCTCCAGGATGGTGGCTTGGAACGGCGTGCTGACAAACATGGGAGCGTTGTCATTCACATCCACGACCTGAACGACCACCAGCCCGGTGCCATTTATGAGAGGAGGCCTTCCGCCATCCTGCGCTTTGATGCGTAAATTATACTCCCTGATCATCTCATAGTCTAGAGAGCTGATGATGTCAATGACTCCTGTTGGGGAGTGAATGTAGAACTGGCCCTTGACGTTGCCACTGATAATGCTGTAGTGGACTTTTGCATTATTTCCCTCGTCCTTGTCTGTGGCTTTCACCTGAGCCACCTTGGTATTCACAATTACACTCTCCAGCACCTGGACTACATACCGCTTCTCACTGAACTGAGGGTAGTTATCGTTCTCGTCCTCCACAGAGATGTGCACCGTTGCCGTGGCGCTGCGGGGACCCGGGTCTTTCCCCTGGTCGTTGGCCTCGACCAGCAGCTGATACTGGGCCTGGATTTCTCTGTCTGGCCTCACTCTGGTCCTGACAAGCCCATTCCTATGGTCGATGTCAAAGCCAGCATCTCCCTCCTCACTGATAATCTTGTATATCATGTTAGCATTAGAGGGAGCATCTCCATCTGTGGCCCTGATGGTCAACACCTCAAAACCCACTTCTACATTTTCCCTTAGGCTCACCCTGTACTCCGTCTGCTCAAACACCGGGCTGTGGTCGTTGGTGTCGCTGACGGTGATGGTGAGGTAGGCAGTGGTTGACCTCTTCGGCTTTCCGTTGTCTGTAGCTGTGACCTTGAAGACGTGAGTGTCCTTGACCTCCCTGTCTAGTAGCTGAAGAGTCGTAATACTGCCGGTGTCCAGGTCGATCTGAAAGTAATCATTGGACCTACTGTCGAACAGGGCTTCCATGTCGTACTCCACCCTGCCGGCGTCTCCGGCGTCTGAGTCCAGGGCTTTGAGCGTAATTACGCGCGTCCCCGCCGGCTCGTTCTCCGGTACAGATACCTGGTAGTTGGGCAGCTGAAACTGCGGAGCTCCGTTTGCTGCTCTTTTGTTGCGGTTAGAAAACAAATCGATGCCAGTAAAACCTCCATGACTGGATGGAGAAGCAGGGCGCAGGTGGAGGCGCAGGGTCGCGGGGCGCCGTGCGTCCTGCAGCCTGCAGACCACCTGCAGCTCACCGCGCTCATCAGACCCAACACACTCTGGACTAAAACTGCCACCACTGAAATGGATCTGCTGTCCTCCTACCGCGCAGGATGGATGCGAGTCGTTGGTGTTCCGGGCAAACTGTGGCAAATGTTCATACACGCTGATGAGCAGAATCACCGTGGAGAGGCAATGGGTCGGAACCAGACCGGAGCGGATGTTCAGGTAAATGGTGTGCTCACCTTTAATGCTCTTCCTCCTGTACTTGATGAAACAATTCTGTCCGTGCAAAAACACATTAAAGTGAATGAGAATGAAGTTATCCGAAATCACGGATCGGAGGTGCACGTAAAGCGGGACGGGGTTCCTCGGCGCACGTGCACAGTCCGGTTTTCCTGAGAGATAAATAATCCCGTTTTGCCTTTTTATGCCTATAAAGTGACGCACATACCCGGGAGTTAAAGCCCGGTCTATGTTATAAATCCAACCGGGTCCGAGGGATGCATCCGCCAGAACGGATCCAGAGAGCAAAGTCTCCGGAACGTGCAAGTCAAAGCCTCCAAACGGCGAAACACGCAGGAACAAAACGCAAATCCAAAGCCAAACCGTCTGGAGGAACATGGTTGATATCCAGCGTCTCTCAGGGAAAACTACAAAGTTTCTCTCATCCTGCCCGAGTTACGGTGCTGCTGCTGGCACAGTGGTTCCTAAACTAGGGGCCAGGGACCTTCAGGGCCGCTGATGGGGATCCGGGGTGACGTCAGTGTGATGTCACTCCCTAGAAGTTATCAATGAGGAAGAATACTGTCATAGTTTCAGTCTACAGTAAAGGCAGATCTATGAATCGGTACAGCCCCATGTAATAACATGCCTCCTCCCTGGTCAATGTCATCTTTGTTTCTGCCTTGTAAAAATTCATTCTACAATAAAAGTGAAGAAAACAACAGTAACATCTGAGGATAAAATAACAGGAGGTGCCACAAGGTCACCATAAATCTGACTATTATAGTGGTTGTAGTTATTGTAAATGTCCAGTATCACATTATTGTAAATAAATAAGTTTTTCATCCTAATGATTGCTCTATTCATTTCTCCGCTTTTCTTATTTAAAAATATGACTGATATCTGGATCCAAATCAGTTTTTGGATATACATCCTGCTATGAAGGCACAATCCCACCCCCTAGTGGATGTATGTCAACACCACACCAGGCAGTATGAGTCTCCTCAATCAGCGATGGATCAAAGGGTCCCTCTGACCCTCTAATTTCACTATTATTTCATTCACTAGAAAGTAGAACAAAGTGTTTGTTATTCCTACAGCATCATTTCTCAGACAGGTTCCCTGGGAAAAGCTCAAAGTTTCAAAAAGTCTCTTTTGCTTTTCATGCTTTTTTGGTAAAACAAACTCAGAGTAAATTCAAAGAGAGACTTTAAATTAATAAACATTTATTTAGACATTTGTGACACTCAACAGAGCAGCAAGACAGTCGCAAATAAAACAGTAGAATCAAACAAAGTAAATGGAACGCTTGAGCAACCTCTCAAAATACATTCATCTTCATGATTTAAAACAGTATTTGCTGTTCACCACTTTATGTTGAATTTCACTTGTTACCAGGTAGGTTTGAAAGTCTGCAGAGAGCAGGATGTTGCCCGTGGCTGCCATCTTGCTTTGTTT
Organism: Hoplostethus mediterraneus; assembly: GCA_034670385.1. NCBI lineage: Eukaryota > Metazoa > Chordata > Actinopteri > Trachichthyiformes > Trachichthyidae > Hoplostethus > Hoplostethus mediterraneus. Next base: position 17,937,581 of record JAXDDW010000003.1, on the reverse strand, counting down.
TATTCAGTCACTTTGAGGATACTTTCTAATCTGAAAACCTGCTTGGCTAGTAAAGTAGTCAAAGTGGCTGGAAACTGGACTCCACAAGCCACGGTGGCCTGTGGGAGAAGTTCAACTTCCTGTTCCGTATTTCGAGTAGCGGCAGAAATCAGAAGGACAAGTTGATGAGCGGCGCCTCGGTCACGTTTTCCTTCTTGTCTTCTGGGCTCCATTTGATCAGAGGAGAGGTCAGGTCAATTAACTGTTAACAGAAGAACAATTGTAAAAATGGAAGGTTAAAAGAAATACAATTTTAACTGTAGGTGAGATTCAGAAAGCTAAAATCATCTCAACTCATTTTCTGCACCACTTATTACTTTGAAAGAGCCAATTACCATGTTGGTATCCTGACATTGATTATTGATCATCTACCAGAACAACCTGAAACTGCTTCTAAAAACAGTCCAGTCATTTCTATGAAGGTGGTGCTGGTAAAACGTCAGTGTGTGCGTGTGTATGTGCATGTGTGTGTGTGTGTGTGCGTGTGCATGTGTGTGTGCGTGTGTGTGCGCGCCTCCTGACCTGCCCCCCCCCACAGGGTTTGATGGATGTCCTGATCAGGTCAGGGGTGTTGGACAGATCAATGAGCAGCTTCTCTTCAGGCATCAGCAGCGGAGCTGGTACGTCCACCAGCAGGACCTGCAGAAGGATCAGGATCCTTTCAGATCTAGTACAACCAGACTGGGATCCCTTCAGATCTACTACAACCACACTGGGATCCCTTCAGATCTACTATAACCAGATTGGGATCCCTTCAGATCTACTATAACTAGACAGGGGTCGCTTCAGATCTACTACAACCAGGCTGGGATCCCTTCAGATCTTCTTTTACCAGATCAGACCTTCGCCATCTTGCCACTACCAACTCTACATTTCTATAAATGAAGATTATTCTTCACAGCGACAAAAGTCAGAATATGAGATGATGAAGGTGCAGACCTCCTGTGTCTTGGTGCCTTGGTGCTGGGCGTCTCGGTCCTCAGTAGAGTGGAGCTCTATCAGGTTTCCGGGCTCCTGGTTCTCCTGGTTCTCCTTGTTCTCCTTGTTCTCCTTGTTCTCCTGGTCCCCTTGATCCGCCTGGTCCCCTTGATCCGCCTGGTCCCCTTGATCCGCCTGGTCCCCTTGATCCGCCTGGTCCCCCTGATCCGCCTGGTCCCCCTGGTTCTCCTGGTCCCCCTGGTTCTCCTGGTCCCCCTGGTTCTCCTGGTCCCCCTGGTTCTCCTGGTTCGGCTCCCGTCCCGCCTGGCCAACGTCACGGGGACTCGATGCCCTACCCGGTATGTGTGACTGGGGAGCGTCTGGAGGGTTGTCCTCCAGGGAGAACGGCTGGATCTCTGGCAGGTAAAGATGCTCCTTCTCCTTCTGGGCAGGGCTGGTCAAGCCGCTGGAGAAACACAGATTACCCAGATTACCCTTTAACCAGAGAGGAGGAACCTCTTCAAATAAATCAGTTTTAAACTTCGTATCAAAGTCACAATTCTGGTGACAAACTGTCAAAGCCCTCAAGTGAACAGGCAAGATAACATCCCTTCTAATATCTAGTTAGTGGAGGTTAATATCTAATATCTGAGGTTAGAGAAGCAGGCTTGTGGCTGAAAGGTCGTTGGTTCGAATCCCCAGATTACAATGTGCATGGGCATCATGATTTATTCTGAATACTGGCCAAGTCCAACAGCTGTTTCTTATCATGAACGGTACAACAAATCTTAAAAGTAAAATAAACCCAGAATCCATGAATGCAAATAAAATATTCTTTAATTATTAAACTTTTTTAATAATAAACTTTTGCTCTTAGCTTTAATTTTGTCGCGCATCAAGAACTAATGATTCATCCATTGTGGTTTCACTTCTATGAGATGTAAGTAAATAAAACCAGGACACATCTTGGCCTTCAGTTTCAGGAGATGGATAGTCTCTCATCTGAGAGACTATCTTCAATCAACTTTTATAGAGCTGATTTATGTTCCGTTTTTGACTCGGTCAACACGATAACGATCAAAACATTGAGATAATGTTAGGTTCCAGATGCAGCTCATAATGTGCCTAAACGTTGTTGAGGTGCCTCACCTGCAGCTGCCGGGTCTCCGGGCCGAGGCCGGCAGGTTGGATGTCCTGGGCGAAGGCCTGCCAGGCTGCGCCAGGCTCCTGGGCGTCATGGTCGGGATGCTGGACATCCTGCGACTGACTGGGGTGGGGAGGGCCGACGGTCGCCTCATCTTACACTGCAACGACTTCCCACCAGCGGAGGGTGTAAGCAGCAGATCTGGAGCCACCAGGTTCTGAGAAAGACTAGGAGGAGGAGGAAGAAGAAACGGACCGTCAGTGGAGCCTCAACATGTCAATAGCGATCTGACCGGTCAACTGATTCATTATCAATACAGTGTGCTGTGGATTTCAATTATTATTTTAATTAGCAGAGCGGGGCACCAACAGGTCTGAAGCCTCATGTGGGACTGGAGGACCAACACTAGTTATATGTTCTGTTAATAGAAACTAGAAACAGCACATACCTGTCCACACTGCAGGCCGACATCAGCCTCTT